>JAQIWE010004653.1:0-10580 GCA_034698565.1 Campodea plusiochaeta
ATAAAAGTAAATTTTTGGCATTTTATAGTTTATTGACGTAGCTAAGTATATCGTAGTATATTTTGGTAAAAATTAATGATAATAAAACAAATGACATAATTGGAATGGACCTAAAATTCGCACTTACGGGATATTCACCCATATACATATTGCTGTGTAAGAGACAGTGAACATGGTAGCGTAGAGAATGTCTTGATCATCAACCCTCTTTCGTGTTACAGATTATACCATATAGGGCTTGCAATACGGGGACACCGGTATCCCAAAATACCGGTATTTTGGTAAAAATGACGATACCGAAATGGCAAAATACCGCTATTACGATCATCAAAATACCGGTATTTCAGTATTAATATGTCACTTTTTTCATTCTTGTTATACTTCATTTCAAATATAGAAGAGACCAACGCCCCGGAGAGAGCATCCACACTTGCAGTGTACGGTAATGCTCTTCAACGAGAGGAAGAGCCCCGTAGAGGGCGTTATCGCTTCCTCAACGCAAGGGGAAAGCGAACATGCTCTCTCCGGGGTCTGGTCGCTTCTGTATTTGAAATGAAGTATAGTAATTTATTATTCAATTTGCTCTTCAAAATCACGGAGATCTCATGATTTTGTAAATTAAAACTTTCTTGTTTTTTTATCTCATCACGGCCACGATCTAGCGGGGGAAAACTGAACATACCAACACTTTAAATTAAAGAAAGTTTTTTTCTTGAGGTTTTCCACATTTTCTTTTAAAAAACGTATTCTAGTTCAATAAAAACAGTTCCGGTATTACAGTATTTGAATACCGAAATACTGGTATTGAAAAAAACTCCGGTATTGCAAGCCCTACACGAAAGGTTAGTGGCTGAAATGAAAGGGAGGGATTTAAACATTAATTGTGGTGCACTTGTTGAAGTTATGGCCCTAATATTTGTTTGACCCATAACAGAGACTTTGACCTTCTGTATTTTGTGCCCTGGCTGATCTTACTATATGCTGGTGTGACAATGAATTCTGGGAAGACACATTTTTGAGGAACTAATTTTTTAGGGGGATTTTAGTGAGAGACTTCAGCAACAAAAGATTAAATTTTTGGGGACCAATAGCCCCATTGTGACCCTTCCAAAACAACATAAATTTCAAATCTATCTGTGTTACGCTTTTTTAGGGTGTAACACTGATAAATTTGACTAAAAATGACAAAATTATGAATGACAATGTTATGGAAATGGCAAGTAGGAGAGGGAACAATGTCTACACTATGACGTGCACTAGTCTGTTGCTGTTACGTGTTCATTTTTTGATTGATAATAAAAATTTTAACTAATAGTACTTACCCATACACTTTTGGTGTTGGAGTTTAATCACCTATATATTAGGTCATGAAACTATATGCTGCATTGGTTACAACATAAATAAATTACATGCACAGGATGAGGTATTGAAAAACTTGAATAGTGTGATATTTAAAACTTGCAATTCTTTAATATTTTCTTTGAAATTTTTCAGCAATCTGCTGGCATATTTGGTTATTTGAAGGGGTCTGTTATGTCTGCTATCAAACAGGATCCTACACCTGATTTAAATCCAGATACTTTAGGAGCTTTGAGTGCTCTAATGATTGCACAAGCACAAGAAATGTTTGTTCAAAAGGCAATAAAAGGTAAGATATTCAACATATCACATCCTCAGGACAAAGTACTGTTTATACTGAAAAAAGTCACTTTTGAGTTAAGATCATCGGCTTCATCGCATTATGCAGAAAAAATTTATCTACAAAACTATTTAAGAGCATGTATTTGTAAGAATGGGGCAAAATCCTTATAGGGGGCAAAATGGGGGTAAGGGATATGAATGAATTTTTTTTTGTGGAATATTCAGACAATTCTAAGCTTTGAGCACAGGAACCAATGTTCTATGACCAATAGGAGGCTAGGAGCTGAGATATTACATGGCAAAGTTGGGGGCGTGGCCTATTTTATCAAAATTTCAGGATTTAATATCTTATACTTGGTTCATTTGCCAACAGTTCTGTTTCTTTTGATTGTTAGGGTACATAAAGAACTTATCATTCCACTAAAAATTTTCATGGGCAAATTGACCAAGTGACCATATTCTTTGATGGAAAATTGTGCCCTTTTTCCTATTTTTCTGTAATTTAAACCCCTCCTTTTACATACTTGGTTCATTTGTCCACACTTTTTGTTTTAGATATTGATTAGTATTCAGTATAGGAATATTTTCCACCCGAAATATTTATGGGCAACTAAGCCAAGTATCAGTAATCCATGCTTAAAGATGTGCTCGGAGGCAAAGGTACCCTAATTTTGACACCCCTTACTCATACTTGGATTAAGTTAGTACAAATTCACAGTTATAGTATATGACGTTCTATTAGGCTAAAGAAAAAAATTCATGGGTAATTAACAGGAAAGTAATTTTTTTAACATCTGTAGTTTGGATAAATAAGAATATTGTTTTCCCAAAAATCAAAGGTTTAAAATGGTACCCTAATCATGATTTTGATAGCAGAATTGAAATCCTGAGGAAATTTCACCTAAAAGTACCACTTTTCTGACCAATAGCTGCATAACTGAAGTGATAGCATATTTATTTAGAAATATATGGTTTGCGACTCTAAGAAACAGCTGATTCATAGTCGCAGAAGCGTCGAAAATCAAACATTTCTTAATAAATCTGTTATCACTTCAGTTTGGTCACAGACTATCGGTTTCTATCTTCAAAATGCTTAGAATTTTCCAAGGAATCCAGATAAAAAATTTCCCTCAGATCCCTTACCCCCCATTTCGCCTCACTGCCCCACTCTTACAAATATATCCTCTTAATCAGCTTAACTGTAGGTTCAATACTGGGAGCCAATTTTGTAATTACATCCTTTTAACGTTTACCTGTCTTGATATCTTGAAACTTCAAAATTAATTTTTGAGGTAATTACTCTTCCAAATAATCCATTCTGAAAATTCGCCAAATTACTGAACAAGTAATACACATAAATATCATTTTTATACATAATCTTAATTATATCATTAATTACAGACAATTTTGAGTTTTGCAATGGGATATTTCGAGCAGATTTTTCATTTTCGTTTTTTGTGTTTTCTCAAAATTTACTTTTTCTTTGTTATGGCCCTTTTATTCTGAGGGTAGGCTACGATATTTGAGTTGTTTGTATACAAATTTGTTTGTTGGCCACTTGTCGACTGTCACAGTGTGTGCATTCAGAAATTATATGTATGTGTGTGTATACTATTTCACTGCAGAATTTATTAGTTTTATTTGCAAGTACAAAGTAGTTATTTATTTCGTCTGGAGTAAATGGAATATTGCAATTATAATTTGCCCCCTTTTTACTATGAATATTAAATTTATTTAAACTATTCCAAAGGTCTTTCCCTCTTTTTAAAGTTAAATTAATTTTAAAGTAATTCCTTTTCTCATTTCAAAGTAACTTTTATTTTGTTTCGCAGTACACGATACCTTTCCCAACGTTCTTCAGTTTGTTTCTACTTAAATTTACGAAATGTCCGATTACATCTCTTCATAAGCTTCTTGATTTCCTCAGTTAGTAAAGGTGCAGGGAAATGTTTCATTTTTTTTAAGTTTCTGGAGCATGATTGTTGAAGATTTGTAGTAACAATTTATTGAAATATTCCACTTTATTGTCAATATCAGCAAATAATTCAATAACATTCCATGGTGCAGTCAAAAGGTCGTTGTGCAGTTCGAACTTATTAATATTTTTATAATTACAAAAAGTTACGGGTTGTTTACATTGTTACAAATGTTGAACAATAAAGGCCCAATTACTGAACCTTGAGCAACTCCTGAGGTAGCGAGAATTTCATCAAAAGAAGTATTTTTAAAACGAATAATTTTCTTTCTTCTGGATAAATAAGATTTTATTAATTCAAGCATTGTGCCATACACGCCATAATGGTTTAGTTTGTATCAAACAGCCCTACTGAAAATTTTATATAACTTAATCAATAACAAAATCGACGTACCTGTCCTGTGTAACAAAATATTTCATCAGGAATAAAGAAACATTTCACGTGAAACAATGTAAAACTACATTATCTAATCGTGACGTTATAAACAAAGCAATGAGTTTTTTCAAGTCACTTTTCCCGCATGTAACCAATTCTGAAAGTTCAAACCTTGATATTCATTACCACAATTTTCAATGTTTTGCTAGTAAAGTTTCTCAAGCATAATCTTTATAACGCAATATTCTGTACTATACTTTTTCTTTGTTTGTTTTTCATTTTATTTATAATTGTATTTTTCCGTTGATGAAACTATTTGTATTTCATCCATATATTTAAGGAATGAACTTTGATTTGATTTGAAAAACATTGAATAGTCTAAGCCTATACATTATACTACTAAAAATATTTTTGAAGTAAATTGTAGAAAAATTTAACCATCAAATTTCAGAAATCAAGCAGTAAGTAGTCTTATGAAAATGGGATTCCCACGTATTTAATATAATATTATACTCTACCATCTAAATGTTGAAAACTGAACTAGCAGTCTAGCACCTTGAATATTTACACTTATTCAACTTTTAATCATTATGATTATTTTATCAATAATTAAACAATTTAAATTTTATTTTTATAAACCCTTTCAGATCGTATGAAAGATGCTCTTGTGGCTAAGCTTTGTGCACAGTGTGAAGAACTTTATGCTGAAACCTTGAAACAGATGCAAAGAGAAAACATTCGTTCACTTTTTGATAGAGACTGGTTAACTGTGGTAAGAACAATTTCAAATCATTAGACCTACGTCATATTTTAAAGATCAAGCCACAGACATAACCCAATTTAATAGTGCAATTATATGTAACTTTAAAATGTTTAGTACATAATAAACATATAGGTAGCTTATAGCCTTTTCACACTACAATCTGCATCTTTGCTTTGCTCCGTCTCTCTCACCTAAGGAAGCTCCACCCAATGGTGAAGACGTGGATTTAACTCACTCTGTCATCTGCCTAGGTGAGCTCCTTTTGCATTAGGAGAGGAAAAATTCTCCCCAGCTCAGCGTTGTGAGGAGACGGAGTGGGAGTTGTTACCAGTTAAAGAGGTGTGGTAGGAGAGACACTACATCATTTACCATGGTGAATCGAGGTGAAATGGGACAGGCCTTGCAGTGTGAAAAGGCTATTAATTCCATTTCTTTCGACACAGAACATCAGTTTTAAGAAGATAAAATATAACAGATATTTGCTGAACGTGATGTCACACCTCACGCCACACCAAAATGGCTCAGTCCATGTTCTTGTGGAAATATTTTAAAAATATTAGAAAATTCAGATATTTGTTTGATTTTCATGATTGCCAACATAACGCATGTTATAGTATCACCATATGCTGATTTCATAAACTGTATTTACTTCTGAATGATATACCAGAAGTGATATGTACAACTTATAATTTTGTATCAAGAGTAATTATATTAAAATCAATATTGGAATTTGAATAATAAATGTCCGTGAACTTATGTACTTATAGGCCGCTGACCTAAACAGTAATAAACATTTTTATTATTATTATTATTATATTTCTTTGATATTGTAGATATCAGGCAAGGAGTTAGCTTATCGTGGTTTAGCTCATCTCCACCAAGGTCTCCTCTGTGAAACTAATAAGAACATAGGTGAAGAAATAGCCAGACTCAATGTAAGTACAATGGGTAGAATATTGTAAAGCTAATTATGATTAGGGGTGAGGCAAGTCTCAGCCTCCCTCTGAAATTCAAGAATTCTGTTTTATTTTTTAATGAATATTCTGTTCAGATTACTGTATAGTGAAATTATATAATCTTATCACTTTGAAATTATTGTTGTTATTTGTAAGAATTGTGACTAGAGTTGTTATTGTTTAAACAGGGAAACGCTTGCTAGCTTGTTTACAAAAAATTGTAAAACTTTTATTCACGTTCTTTTTTTTTAATTTTAGATTGCAGTGGAATGCTTGAAGAATGCCCAACAGAAGTCATCAAACCTTTCATTTTTTCAAGACCATGTTGTTAAAGCTCAGCATATGTTAGACCAAGCAAAAAAGGACAATGATTTCATTTATCATGAACGTATTCCTGATATGAAATTAGTACATCCTGTTGAAAAAACTGCATCTGCTAAATTAGCTAAACTAATACTACCAACAGAACCCATGAGTCCTAATTTCAAAGGTAATATTTTCTACATCTCCAGTAGATTTATGTATTACTTAACAAACTATTAGTACTAAATTTGACTAGTACTAATAATTTCAAAATGATTTTGACTATAATAGACTACAAAGTACATATTTCATTAACAGGGTCTATTTGACTTCTCTCAGAAAAGTTGTTTTGTGCTACTCTCCTAGCAATTTCAATGTTAACGTTTTTATGTGTTTTTATAATTTATCTCGGCGAATTCTTCAGCAGTTGACTTGGTTCAGCGGCACCAACTCTGCGGGTGCCGTGGGTGCATGTGCACCCACTGAATATTTTGTTTATTTATATATGAGTAATTTAATTAATTAATTTATTTATATGAACTTAGATCATCAAAAATACCACCTTGAATCAATTTTTGCGACAAAAAGTAAACATTCAATCTGGAAATTCCATAAGCTTTTATTATTTGCCCCAATATATGTTAAAAACTATCATCCAAAAGCCATCCTTCCTGGCAGAATACAATATTTTAATCCTTTTGTTGTCTCCCATTATTGTATTGTTATCGTTTTTAGAAAGAGGGTTGTTATTGCTATTTTTTTAGACAATATTAATATTATTGTGAATTTAAAGCTATATTGAAAATTGTCTAAACAGTGAAAATTTATACGGATTACATGTACGTACTTGGGAATTGCATTGTTGGGCAGAGTGAAAGCATTATTTTCGAAGAAACATTCAGTTTTAGACCAAACTTCAAGTGAACAGTCATGCAATTTGTAATATTCGTCCAGCAGTCTGAAGTTTTATTATTTTCTGTGCATCGTATTGTGATAAAGACACCACAGTCCTCCAAATTAATTTCGGCTAGCTCAATAAATTAAAAGGACTGCTAAACGGTGAAAATATCCGAGAAAAGATAAACTAAATTAACTTCTCTCTTTATAATTGCAAACTTTCGAGCACGGGTCGTGGGATTTTTGACCTTTGATGCACCAGTAATTACTAAGTTATTATTCTCTTTTCGCTTGATCCAACTACTCTTTTCCAAACGGGGTCCTCTTATAGACCATGAGACGAAAGAATACTTAAATTCAATACGCTTTAATCGAAATAATAAGATTTGAAATCAGGGATACCTTATGTTCATTTGAGGAATGATAAACCTTGATGTAAGTTTTACAAGCTCTGTTTAATTACACACGAATGGAAATAGATAAATAAATAAATAACTCTGCCATATACAAATAATTTACACAAAAATACAAAATAGTCATACTGACTCTAAATTAAGTGGCACTACAGAATAATAATTATAACTCTTTAAAATACACGATCTCCAAATAGATTTATAAAATAAACAGATAACTTTTAAATAGAATTATTAGGGTAATTAGAATAAATGGCCTATTATTCGCAACCGCACCGATTATTGCGTAGAATGTATTTCTATATAGATGGATAAAATACCAAAATATTATTTACCTACTATAACGAACTGCTTATAGCTTATAATTTCTATCTAACATAGGGAATAATTCCATATTCCATTGCCCGTTTCTTCTACCAGAAACTTATAAGGGGCAACTGAAGTTAAATATATTTTTATAATGGCCTTTACAAGGCACTATTCTTCAAGATCCGAGACTATGGCTGGAGAAGTTAGAAGGTCCGATGTCTTCAAGCTCCGAGGATAGACTAACTCATCTTCCCGATTGTCCGTATATCGAAAAAGTACTCCTCCCTCTTTTCTATCACATTCTCAGGTGCAAGGATTTACCAGCGACGACTTTGAGTTTAGAGAACAATAGGGGTCCATTTTACACCCTTGGTATAATACGGAATTATTGACTCGTTGGATGGATACCCTCGGGACTTTTCTTACAAAATATTATCACGGGCCCATTGTCACTTTTTATTTCTAAAGTGTGAATGGACAGTCCCACTCTAAATCCAGCAGGTGATAATTAGTTTTGTAATTTACAAATAACTTTGAAGTGGAAAATACGTCAATATGTCGAAATTGTTGTTCTCTATACGCGTGGAAAAGTAATTTGAACTGTATTCTTAATCTTTTAATCCACTTATCTTAGAAAAATAGAAGTCAACAGTATGTGAAAAGAGAAAGTTTGACGAATACGTGAAAATATCGAAATTCCACACTGTCATATACGTCAATCGAAAAGATGAAACAAATAACATGTGTACTGATTGTACAGCCAGAAGTTAAATGAAAGAACTAAACTAAAATAAAAATATAAAATAAATTGAAAGCAAAACTATACCAGCCACATCTCGGAAAATTAGTGAGATAAAATCGCTATAAGAATAATATGGGTAAATTAAATATACGATTTTCATGGGGAAATTGAATGCAAATCGGCAATAATTACCGATACCCACTCAAAGTGTAACGGACTTTGAGATATAGGTAGAAATTAATGTAAATAAAATCGTTAAAATATTTGGTATAATTAAGGTGGTAAAACTTCATTACACTTAGAGGTTCTCAAATATCGCTGATCTTTCTACCTATACAGTATATTCATCAAAAAGGTCTGTTAATTTTTTTTCTATAGGTTATTAGAATAATGGCTAAAGATACTAGACAGCCATTTAATTTTGAATAATATTAATTTATTTATACTGTATAAGGAATATATAAATATAATTTTTTGAAACAATAGTTCACATTAATTTCATCATATGACAGTTTTATTCATGTTCATGTAAACAGAACCGCAGCGAGTTACCTGTGAAGCGTACAATGAGTAACATTCTGAACAACATCTAATCCAATATGGCAGCGTCCACAGTGTAGTCTGCTCCAAGAACAGTGACTGGAGTTTTTATTGCACTTTGGTGTAATATGTGGTGTGTGTACGTATATTTAGACATCAGATCATGGAGAAGTCTCATTCTGTATGTTGTGTTCCCAATTGCTAACTAAAAATGCGAAATACATCGTATTTACGGTTTAACCAACTACCAGTGAGGAAATCACAGAGACCAGAAGGTTATTATGAGCACGGCCATGTTGATTTCTAGCTTCACAAGTAACTTTTAAACACAATCGCGCCTATGGTAATTCACTCATTGTGACTATCGTAGGCCTAGTAAATACATTTTTAAAGTAAATTGCATCAGAACTCAATATTCTTTGGTATTTTTTGAGGGTATTAAAGCATTAATCTCAATTTTTAGAAAAAGGTCTGTCCAGTCCATTTAAGTTTAACCTTACCGTGGAATAGAACACTTCATCAGAAATCTCATAGGCGTAGCCATATTGGAAAAGGTCCATGTAGCTTAAATTTAAATGTCTCAAGAACAACGGTACAATCGGATGCAATTAATTTTTAAACCGAAACAATTAATATCTATCATAACTACCTTCAATTTAAAACATCAAAATCCCAGAATATCAAAATTATTTTTATGAAGTAAAATATTATCATGGTTTTGCCACTTTTGAGAGGAATATCTCAAAATAATTCCGCTTTGCATAGAATTTTTTTTTCGCTTATTCTATTCCAGAGACTTTGCACTACATACTGAAAAATATATTTTCAGTAAATAACTCCAAAATTAATAAGTAGCAGAAAAACATCGTTTTCCTTATCCCGGTCAGTGTAAAAGATCAGGTGTATCCGTAATGGCTGCTCCCGTAGTGCGCGGCTGAAGAGGCGTATAATATTCCTCTTAAATTTATTAAAGGGTTACTTGCAGCTAAATTCACTTTTCTGATATTATAACATAATATTAGTCCTCTTGATATAAATAACTCATATTAACTTTCTTTATTCTCTTTTGTACTTGATATCTCAAGAGACCTTTCCCGTGTTGGAAAACGGGAACGGGACTAATGAGCCTTTTACAGAATGAATAATTATAATACTAAAAAACTTTTAAAAATGATAATATTAAAATGGTTTTACCCCTAGCGGTCGATACAACAATAAATACACAAATAAAAATTTTCAGAAAATTATAATTGAGAAAAATAACCTATTATGCTTATTATACATGGTGGCAGGAGTGTGGCAGGTTGGCCAAGTGGCTAAGGCGCTCACCCGGAAAGCGAGAGGCGTCGGGTTTGATTCCCACATCTGCCCAAATTTTTATTTGTGTATTTATTGTTGTATCACCGCTAGGGGTAAAGCCATCTTAATATTAGCATTGTATATTGTCCCCCTTTGCCTTCTCTAAATATTAATTTTTAAAACTGAATAATTTTCCAACTTCGTCACTAGTGTACACTTACGTATAAACTATTCTATTTCATATATCAACTCTCTAAACTATAATTATTGTAACAGATGTTTCTAGAGAAAATAATAAGCTATATATTTTAACATTAAACAACAGCAGTGCTATAAACAGTACTTACATAAACTAAATGTCAATCA
>JAQIWE010004654.1:0-10580 GCA_034698565.1 Campodea plusiochaeta
AAAAAACACAAGTATGAAACGTTTGCTGCCTCACTGGCTGGAAAATGTTTCCATCCAGAAAGTTTTGACTGTTTGAAGTACAAAAAAAAAAATATGCAAAGACAAGGAAACAATTAAATCTGCTTAGAATTTATATAAAGAAACATTTCGTAAGAGTTAATTCACGTTTTTCATGACACCTTCGTGTTCACAGATTTCCAACAATAAAATAATAGCGTACATCAGAACACAGAAAGACAATAGATAATCCCACCTTACAAATGTCGTCATTCTTGCCAATAAAACATCCTTTTACAAAACAGTAAACAACATTATTATTACACCACAACAATGTATTACGTAATCACTTCACTCACAAAACAATACTGTGAGGAAAAGTTATGAATAATGTGAAAAATATTTTACTCCAATGTAATAAAATGTAACTGTTCACACAAAATATAAAAAGAAAGTTAAGTTAGGCGGTAAAAATCATAACGACTCTACTTTTTATTCCTTGTTTGTAAAATGAGATAAAAATATGCATCGGTGTAAAAATTCTTGTTGTATCCGTGCAAAAAGTGAATTGTGTTGCATTGACTTGCAATTTCATGGTGTCGTTACGATTCCAAGGCGGAAATTTTAGAGTGCATTCATTATTCAGTACATACGTAAAACTGTTCCGCTTCGAATAACTTGCTACAGATACAACACATTTTAGATAGTAAAATGCACTTCTTAAGATCTTGTGTTGGAGTTTCTACAGATTTTTTTTTTCGATTGTATTGGTGGAAACGATGCATTAATTTTTGCGACACATTTGACTTTCATAAATTCTTTTTACTAGATAGAATATTGTAGGGTAAGACGAAGAGTCAAAAAGTAAGTTGCACTCGACCAGAACTTTTTTAATATTTGCGATATTTTGATGAAACTTGCAGGATCAATTTCGTACACTGTTCGTTTGATCTGGTTAAATTTTTGTTGCTTTCGATAGAATAGGTCGTCTGCTATCAGTCGTGAAAAAGGCTACTCCGCTGAAAATGACGTCCAAACAGAAAGTATGCTCGGAGACTTTTTCTTGTGGACAAAAATCTGCCACCCATTGTAAAAATTCATCATCAAACAAATAATCTCAATTTGGTTCATAGAATTTAGCAAAATGGGCTCATGAGTACCAAGAGTAAATACCCGTTTCTTAAACTGTCTTCAAACGCCAGATGAAGATGATGAACCGGTTAATCTACTGATTATCGCAAATAAGAGACTCGCAGTTGACGAAATTGAAGAAAGTTAACTGAATAAGGGATAAAATTTGACCAAGTTACTGATTTCCCCAACCAAAAAAAATCATGAGTTCATTCGGTAAAAATAATAATAATAACAATCCAATTATTTGTTCTAGGGTTCTACCAAGAGGGATGCTACTTCTTAGTTGACATACAAAGCAAATTGAGGATTGATTTTCGAATTATAACAATCACACAGTTTTCTTCAATTCAAACCATTACCATTGCTTTCCGTTCCTTATATTATTTTGAGCTCATTCCTTTCTGTATGGGGTCATTGAAAACAACATTATCTCATTATGTTGTGAACTAATGAACTAATCCAATCAACTCATTTCTCAAGTGTCCAATTTAACAACAGTCCTTCTAGTGTTACTTTATCAGCAGTAAAATGCATTAGCAGACATTAAGTTTAATGCATTCTCTTTCTGTACAGAAAACCATTTTCTTCCAACTCTATGGCCCACTACGAGAGTTTTACGTTCTGGAGATTTAGTACATTTGCTCATATTGTGATATTATTGATAAAAGTATAGAATTTCCACAATAATACAGTTCTGTGATTTTTTTACGCAGATATGACGAAAAAGAGTTTATTATTCATCACATTAACTGTGTATCCATCAGTTTACAGCTACACTGTATTTTGTTTTTAAGTTTATTGTTCAATGAAAATATTTCCATAATTTACATCATTATTTTTCCTATATAATTGATAATATATGGATAGAACTGTAACGTTACATTTCTTATAAATCGTGGCTTATGATTTTAAATCCTAAAAGATTTCTTTTAAAACTTGTCGAATCCCATTCATTCATTCATTTGAATAATTTTAACAGAACCAAATAGTTTAACCAAAATAGAGCAGGTTTGCCTATAAATATATGATGGGCATTGCAACATATAGTAAACTTTACATTCAAATTTTACAAAATAAATTCGTGTACCACAATCAACACGTTATAATGGTGATATTGTTCATGCCCTCCCATATTTTACACGGTGCATAATGCACATTAATAACCAATATGCACCTGAAAACATGCATGAGAATAGTTATTAATTAGTGTTACAAATTGTGGCATACATTAAATTTTACTTGTATCATCATAATTATAAAACATGTGGATCTTTATAAAATGGAATGTTTTAACTGACTACTTTACATTAGAAAAATAAATTAAGAACAAGAAAAATTTCGGCTCAAGTGGGACTCAAGTGAGGCTCAAGACCGAAATTTTTCTTGTTCTTAATTTATTTTTCTAATGTAAAGTAGTCAGTTAAAACATTTCATTTTATAATATAGTCCTTTTGCATAGCTTCTAATATTTAATAATGTGGATCTTTAGCATGTATTATATGAATCAGCAGATAATATTCTATTTTTCTTACAAACAATATATTTCAGTGGTCAATCATATATACGAGTAATTATACACTTACACAAAATTCATCTGTGCAATTTCACTTCAAGATCATCGAAAATAAGAAATGAAAATCAATCTGCTCTATATTTATTCACTCAGTTAAATCAAAAATATATAAGAAGACTAATTAGCAAGGATCTTGTAAGAACATGAACTATCAACATTGACCTCCCATTTATAAAGTTGTTGACCATTGATTATCCTTAATCTATGGTTTAATTCTCTGATATATTTTTATAATTATCTAATTTTCGAAAAAGAGAGAGAGAGAGAAATTAATTGCCAAACGTCTATTTATTTTAGAATAAACAGTATATTTCTGCTCCAAACAAAACACATAATGTGACATAATGTGATACTTCTTACAATTCAATACTTTATAGCTGAGATTTAGTACGTTTCCTCTCAACTCTCGATGAAATAACGTTAGATATTCGTACATTTGTCTCCGTGGAGTACACAGAAGGACGATCAATAAAAGGTGAGAAAGACATTTTGCGGACATTTTTTTACCTTGCCTCAGCTGTGATATGGTGAAAAAGATTCGAATAGAAAGATCTGGAAAAAGTTTCGCATTAGTCAGAATTCAGAAGAGATTTAGCCTATGCTGTTCTTCGTTCAGTTGAAAAGTGTTAGGAAATTCTTTTTATTCTTATCTCAACTAAAGCGACAGCTTAAAATCTGTCATGATAAAAGTTTGAATCTTCACTTCTTTTTGTATAGTAGAAGAATTTAAGTTTAGAAAGTAAGGTAGGTCTTGTCATAGTGATGGTAGCAGAACAAGTTATAAATCAAAACTCTATAATTTAAAACTTGACAACTCTATAGTTTGACACAACAAAGTCATAGAACTACTGTTTTCGTGCTCTTGCTGATTAAATTTAAATTTTAAAGGCTAGAAATTTTCTATTTTGAAACCTGTGAAACTCAATGACGGTTTCCAGTAGGGTACGTAAAGAGAAAAGATGATTTATATGATAAAACATAATCATATAAAATTATAGCCGTGAAATTAGGATATCGCGAGGAACAAAATTAAAAATTTGTTGAAGTTCGTGATCCATCTTACTCTGAAATCACTTTTTCTAAATATTTAGGACCATTGAAACTTTGACAAAAAGTGACCGACCAACTAATCCCAATGTAGAGTATTAAAGCTCTAGGTATCTTTAGATGAAACTGAGATCAAGTTGTGGTACATGGATTGACAAGTATAAGTTTTTTGGAGTTTTGTAGGAGAAAGATGATAATTTTTTTCCACTAGTAGTTCAATAGTCCAATGTTAAAATGAGCTGCTGAACTCTTTTACGAGTAATAGATCTTCAGATAGAAACCCTATTTCAAATGTAGGCTACCGCGTCCATTTTTCATTTTCATTTTACTTGTTCTTTATAGGCTATAAACCTAAATATTATAGTAAAAAATAGAACATACAGGACAACCTGAAAACACTCATTTTTCGATAAAACCACCCTCACATTCTGAGTTGAAAAAAGGAATTTCTATTCCAGTCCACGTGCGTCCGAGGGAGTACAGCAAGCAGCAATAGGGAAAAAACTGTCTGTTTTGACGTTGATAAAATGCTTATCGGATAATTAACGTTGCGGATCCGTTTCATACGTTCGTATCTAACATGAGTTCTTCTTGTGGAGAAAGTGATGATTGATTGATTACTCAGTGAGGAAAGTGAGTGGGAAGAAATGTTTGAAGATGAATATACCATTCAACTCGAAACATATGAATTCAATCACTGGATGTCAGGATCAATCAAATAGGGGAATAATGATGAGGAAGAAAGGAAACTATCAATTTTTGAGGGAAACCACATTGACCTATCTCTTCAAAATTTAATTTGGGAAGATCGTTTTAAATTTACGGAATTGTACTTGAAACCAAGCCTTTACTCCTGCAATCACGAATAATATAAAAATTTTACTCTCGAA
Source organism: Campodea plusiochaeta (assembly GCA_034698565.1). Taxonomy (NCBI): domain Eukaryota; kingdom Metazoa; phylum Arthropoda; class Diplura; order Rhabdura; family Campodeidae; genus Campodea; species Campodea plusiochaeta. Next base: position 4,642 of record JAQIWE010004654.1, read on the forward strand.
TATCAAAATATTATGTTTCACAAGAAACAATATTATGTGGAAAGTTATTGACGTCTATTTTCACCTATAACAATTTTTCATTACTTTTTATTTAGCTATTTTTCGGCATACAAAAAAGGTATTTGTCTGTTTTTTTACGAATCAATTCAAAATATTTAGTTATTGCGATTGGTTTAAAGTTGAGGAACTTCTTTTACATTTAATATCAAAATGCACGTTTCATGACTTTTCGCAATCATAATAACGAAGAGGTTACAATATTTATATGTCTACATTTGCAACGAATTTATCAGAATGTTTTCTGCTGATGAATTAAATAAATTTGCTGGACCTTATGCACTTCAATGAATAGTATAACGAACTTGGTATACTCATTATGTGAAGTTCCTTACTCTCAGCTTAAAAATATTGGTTTGTTTAATTAGAACTACAAAATCTTACAATTATATTTTTTTGGATCAAATAGTAATCTACATGTTATCTACTCAAAGTATAATGTAACCTAAAACAAAAGTAATGTGTTACATGACCAACCAATTTATGGAATCGAATGTATGAGAACAATAACGACAATTGACCTACCACAAGGTTTAAAAAAATGTTCATATTTCCTTAATTCTTTACAATGACAAAACTTTCATTTCTAACCTATATTTTCGAATTCTTTTAATAAAACAAAAAATATTAATTATTAAATAATTATTAATCTTTGACAGCTAATAAACCTACTTTCGTCAGAAAGACTGATGATTAAATATGTTATCACGTTCTCAGCACATAATGAATTAAAAAAGATTATTAATTAAGGAAATATAATCTTCCCACACAGATAATACTCTATTGAAGTTAATACTATATCAAGTCTATTAGTCTATCAAAATGACTTTAGAAGGTCATTCAATGTCAGGACAATCGATCAAAGGCAAATGACCCAGTTAATAATAGTATGTTGAGAATGAGAATGATGGACAATCAAGTTATTATTAGCATTGTATGTGACAAGTCTCCGCATGTTGGTCACATTCTACAGTGGCACTCTATCCAGTTTTAACAATGCGTAATTAATAATTTTCTAAATATAAATGCAGTCATATTTCAAAGTTGACATTATCGAAGGCCATATTAGGTAGATAATTACATCGGTTCAAAAATACTTTCTAAGTAATGATAATAAATTAATATCCTGTTAGATGGCACTAATATTTCAGGAGAATTGAACGTTAATTTTTCTGGAGTTGTTTTGTCGGTTAAACAAGAGTTTCCAGGACACAGAACTGATCAAAAAGATTTCAAGCATAAATTATGTAATTCAAGACGTCACACTCCATGCACTACTGTAATCAAAAAGAAATTTGGAGACCAGGAAAATTAATGTGCTGAAATATAGAAACCTTGATTTACTCATTACGGAATAACAAATAATCCACACAAGGACCTGGTGGACCCTCACAGGAGAAACAATCTGTAATTACTTTTCTCTATCTGAATTTGCGAAAGCTAACGAAAGAAAAATCGCGATAACTGTACTTCAGACTCCCGTGAATGTTTCTATTCTCAGTGCAGAAGTCATTGCAGTAATTCAGCTTAAGAGTTTTATATATTCTAGCGTAAGATGTTCCCAGGCGCTTTTGACTCTTTCTAAATATTGGATTTCCTACCACCACCTGCCAAGAACATGAAGGGTTCCACTGCTGGTACTCAAATTAAATTTAATCCAAGAGATATGGAATTTTACACGTTACTGTTAGCTCATGCGGTGAAATGATAAATTAAATTATTCACAGAAATTTCACCTTCAAGATTTTATTATCGATTATATGATTTCTACAGGGTTTATAAAAAGCAAAGTTCTCGTTCTTTGGTTATAAGATTTTCAAAGCAGTTAGTAGGTAGGGAACTTTAATTAGGTTAATTTATGTGGAAAGTTTTACGAATATGACTAAAGTTCCATCTACATTTTTAAGGATTTCTATACGGGCACTGATTTGAGAAGCTCTATATCGCTGAGAAAGCATTTCCAAAATCGGCACATTTAAACATGTTGGTGGCGGTATATCACTCAATTATGTAATCGCTGTGACACCAAAAGTTAAACTACAGCAGTGTACTATCATGAAGCGTTTTTGAAAAACGTATAGTAGTAATTGAACTGAGATTAAGAAATGAAGATTTACAGTAATTGAGCTAAAACATAAAAAGTTACCAAACTAATTAATCGCTATATGTGGAAACTAGTGATATTTTACTATCTTCACAACTTTAAAACTGATAATTTATCATCTCATCTGACTAAAGCAGGAAATATAATTCAACGTAAAGAATAATAGTACACATTTTCCATCTCTTTTACCATATTTTATATCTCGTTGTATATTTTTCTTCCCCTTATGAAGGCAGCAGCTTGACTTTGCGACATGCTGAATATTGAATATTTCTTCTATTTCTTTTGATGTATATAACGTTATCGAAAATAGCGAATAGGAAATGACGTCAAGAACGGAAGTGAGGGGGGAAGGGTGAAATAGTGAAGGAGAATTTTATGAGTTCCTACAGTTAAAGCTTACTCTTGCCTTTGTATATGTTTTTGAAAAGGTTTTTTCCTACATGATTTTTATAGTATCATTGAGTAATATTGGTGGTACTCTCAAGTCGCAACCCTGTATTGATATTCAGTAGTAGTTCTATATAAGATTTATCGATGTAAACAGTAGTAAAACGTCTACAGGGAATTAAATCGATTTTGAATATAAAATAATCGTTATAGATATACAAAAGAAAATATAGTGTATAGGAAAATGATTTCATCGAAGGATCCGATTTCCTGTTGTCAAATGAACAACACTTTTTGGAAGTGCTTAATTAATGTGAAGCATCCTAAATGAAGACAGTTTTATTGTGACTCCACATTTTCACTACAGCATTGAATAGGTCAATACTATAGTTTCTTTACACTGAAACAAGTTATAGCGCTCTTAATTGAAAACACAAATATTAAAAAATATATTCTATTTTCCATCCTGTATACAATTCATCAATAGAAGGAATTGTACCAGCTCTTGCACTTTGGTCGAAGTACAATTCATCAGATATATGTTTAGATGCTTCCACATTAGGTGAAGACAATCCCTCACCAGAAACCAGTGAATTTTCATTTAAACTGCAAATCACTTATTTGTTACTCTTGCTGCAATCAGCTGGATAAATATTGAGATCTGATTGATTCTACAACAGCGTATAAGGTGTCAAATCTGAGGAATAACTTATAATAATAAATAAACATATTATTCAAAATAATGCGCCCAAATCTGCACTGATGGAATATTTATTGTTGGACTGCAGGTTCCGAATCTGCACGATTCATCGTCGGGTCACTCAATCTACAGTGACCCGATGATGAATTGTGCAGATTCGAAATCGGTAGTCCAACAATAAATATTCCATTAGTGTTAGGCGTATTATTTTGAATAGTATATTTACCTCTGCTTCCATTTTACAAGATAAAATAAATAAACAATTCTCAATTATTCAAACGAATAATTTTTAATTTTCTAAACAATAATATAAGATAACCAAAAATACCGATAAATGCTGCAAACTTACAGGACTTTTCATTGAATCACCTATATATCGACCATTCACCTTTTGGGTTGCACCAGATGCGGTAAAAGTGCTGTTAGGTTACGTGCGAAATTGCAATGCTGTAAGTGATTCACACTGTTATACTGCATCAAATCGATAATGGCCTAATGTTACAGTAAACACTTCCCTACCCTATAGTAATACCAACCTTACAAAAACGTGAACAGACTCAAACCCTGAAATAGGATCGTAACAAACAGAAGGCAAGGAGGAATCTGAAGGTACAAGTAGGCCTATAAGGAGTTCAAAATAATTCTAGTGGGTTCGAGTCCCACTGAACTCTATGAATATTTCGATTTATTTTTTCTAATGAGAAGTTTTCAGTTAATCACTTTCATTTATATAATTATAAAGCTCTTTGTGATACGAACAGCAAATTTTTTAAGCATCACCAATATGGATAATTAAAAATCATCATTGATAAAGTGCAACTATTCTTGAAAAATTTCAGGATTAAAATGCTTTTCTAACAGCAGTCGAAGTTTCCTTAGAAAGAAGAATTTATATTTTCCGAAATACTTCAGAGATATAATGTGGATTTACACTTAGGCACAAGACCGATTTGTACGAAATCACTCTCCCTGAAACCAAAATCCTTACTAATTGCTGCTCCATTATCAAAATAAATTAACGCAACGATCCAGTATTAAAGTATATAACGAAATGAAAGAAGTCAGAGAGTACATACTCGATTTGCACAACATGCTTTTTAAGGTGTTAATATTTCATTCATTACCCAACTGTTTTAAAATACTGAAAGTTCCCTACTATATTTATCATTTTCTCATTTCAGTCAAGTTGTATGAATAATGTGTCGTAAAAATCTGTTTATTTGAGTTTGATTGTTACGGCCCTGCTGCATACCGGAAGAAAGAATAAGGCAGCATCTGTAAAATGAAAGGGAGAAAGTAGATAAGACAGATGGAGACGTTGTAAGAAGAAAGAACTGCAAGAAATGAAATTTTCTATGTGAATTATATCCTTTTTGGAAAATGAATTTCAAAACGTCCGCCAAACCAAATCTTGACTGCCCAATTTTTCTCATAAATCAGTTTTCTACTATCTACTTACTGCTGTGTATACCTACAAAGAAGAATTGGATTTTCTGACAGGTTCTCAGGAAACGAAGTTGGATTTCTTTTCTTTTGGAAAACTTTTCCGTAATGAATTAGGAAAAGTTCTCGTTTTCAGTGCCGTTGCTGAGGTAAGCTTATTTAAAGAGAATGAGTGGGGAATTTTTAAACTGGGAAAGTTTTCCTTGGGAAAGTCTCCGGATAGTTTTTGTTGGTTTAGAAAATAGAGTTTCCTGTTTTCGTTGTTGGAATTTAAAACATTTGGAATGGTGTAAGATAGATAGTGTAGGACATGTTTCAAGACCTGCGGTAAATTCTAAGAAGGAAAGAAGAAATGAAATTATATCATGAAGAGTGTTTGGACTTTGGATTATGCAGGGTGGCCCAAAAACATTACCCCTACTTGAAAACTTGCAATTGCTCTTGATGTACTGATGATACAGATTTGAAATAAAAACCATATGAAAGTTCATTCAATTGTCGATCCACCGATATATATTTTTATGGTGATATCTACAACAGCAGATGCGCTACAGCCTTTTCTCAAAAACCTTACATAATAAAAAAACTGCAAGAATTTTGTACAGCATATATTCCCTTCTTTGGTTGTTTCGCCATTTTCTTTAGAATTAAAATATTTAGTATAGATAAAACATGAAGGATAATAATGAGAATAACAAACATAATTAAACTGTGTCAAAATAGATACTGTGAAGTAGCCTATTATTGAGAAATTCCTGTCACTTAATCTATGCTCAAGCACTTTGCACAGCTTAAACTTTGATTTGCATATTTATGGGACAGCATTTGAAATTTAAATATTTTTTGTTATAACTTATCAAAGTATTATAAACAATTTCATGGTATAGATTTTATAAATAATTTCAAAAAACAAAATTTTAGCAATTCATAATATTTTTAATGCTTGCAACTTTTTTTCACGTAAGGTTTTGGTAAAAAGACTGCAGCACATCTGCTATTGTAGATATTACCACAAACTGTACATGGATGGATAGGAAATTGAATATACTTTCACAAGGTTTTTATTTCAAGTCTGTGTCTTTAGTATCACGAGCAATTACAAGTTTTCAAGTAGGGGTAAAGTTTTTTGGGCCACCCTGTTTATGAAGAAACTGTTTTCAGTGTATTTTAAATGCTTCTTATAACTGTCTTAATGTGATCGACGATGGAAATGGCATATAAAGAGAAAAACAGCAGTCTAAGATA
>JAQIWE010004655.1:0-10580 GCA_034698565.1 Campodea plusiochaeta
AAAATTTTGTAAACACTTTCTTTGATAATGATATTACATAAATATCGAAATATTACCAGTTATATACAATATTATTGGTCTTTATTACTCCATTTTGACAAACTTAACATATCATGTATGTAGTAAGTTACATGCACAGAACATCGGTAAATGAACAACATGTAATTAAATTTCCATAATAAGACCAAACAAAATCATTATAATGCTTTGATACACCAACTTGATCCCGCCTTTGAAACAACTATGTATAACAACCAGCCTTCAAAATTCTACCCAATTGATTTGTACGTCAATAACGATCACTTAAACACTCTAATTGAATATTTCTGACCGATTACAGTTTCATCTTTATAATTAGCAGCCCACGTGATCATATGGAAGCAAGTAATCGAAGCAGAAGAGATCTGAAGCGACATCTCGGTTATTGGAATTCCCCTGGGCAAAATGGCGTGGTCGATCAAAACAAGTGTTGATCGGTTGATAATCAATAGGTGTTAAAACATGAAATGATTGAGGAGATTTTTCGGATGATCAGTTATCAACAACAGGGTTGGTTATGAAATTGTTTCCGGTTTTGAGATATATGATTGAGGAATTGGGTGGAATTGAAGTATTGAATGAATTTGAAGTGTGAACGGATAAGTGATATCAATAGGTGAATGAGAAATGAGAGTCGTGTTTTCCGGATCTGATGGCTATTCAGTTAAAATCATTCTGTAACCGAAACATTTATTTTCATTTGCTTCGTTGGGAAATAATTTACCCGAAATAAAAATTAATCATCATGGTTATATCATTTCTATTGAGTCAAAATATGATTATCCATAACAATAACATAATGTCATATGCTTGTAAAAAAAAATACCTGTAAAGAATTACCAAATTATGGTTGTATTATTATGACTGCATAGGTGACAATTAACAGCACAAATATTTTTTAATTTCATAATCCAAAAAACGTTTTACGTTGTTTAGTATTATTGTAATGCATGATTTTTTTAGGATTCAAATCTCTCTCTCATCTCTCCAAGATCTTCGACAACCGAAATTAATTTACTTCTTGATCTTTATAACGCAACAGCATTACAGAAACACATAATATAAGTCACTCCATAAGTTCCGTAGCTAAATAAAAAAAATGAACGTTTTAAAACGTCAAATTACACTAACTGAAATACTCTGTTACACGTCAGCAATATGCTTCAGAAATTAAGTGCATCAAGGTCAATTTTTTACAGAAACAATAATAAAAATCCTACATATCCCATCTGCCCAGCCCTAACTGATGTCCATTTCAAACGAAAACTAAAATAAAAAAAACCTTTCACTGTCTTGCTCCTGCATTAAAGCAATGACTGCCATAAATTATTTAAATTGCCCTTAAAATGGCATAATTGCCCCAATTGAAAGTATTATGTAAAATCGTTTTTCTCCAGTTGTCATCTTAAAGCTGCCGTGGAGAGCTCTTGATTTATATAATGGACTAAAGAAAATGGACCAAGATCAACTATAGATCGTGAGAAATAATACATTATCATCATCACATTGAAAGGTAGAATATCGGGAGTTTAGATATATCTACATATTTAATAGTTACTTATAAAGTATTCGAGATGAAAGCATTGTACATCTGGTCAATCTAATCGAAAATGTTTGTAACGTGTTTCAATGCTGAAGGGCACTGATAAGTTCCACTAATTTAAAACGTTATCGTATGATGTTAAAAAGTTTAGCTTTTTTATTTTTATGTTGAAATTTTCATTGCTATAGTTTAATCATATTTGTATCATGATATTTTTAATTTCTCTCTAATCATAGTTTTTTTTTAATTTGTAATATTAAAGTTGATACATTTCCTAAGTAAAAACGTTTTCGTAGTGTGTGGTGCTCATGTTCTTGGTGGAAAGCATAATTGTATACAAAATCTGATTGGTCTTTAATTTTGCAATAATATTATTCTTGAAAAGAAACAGTATCTGAAATTAATTTTGAGTCTCTCTTTCAGTCAAAGATTTGTTATAGAAAATATTCGTACACTGATTTTTTGCCACATTTTTAATATTCACTCATATATTAAAGTCTTTCAAATTAATCTCTTTCAAATATTCATTGATCAGGTCTTTGAAAGGCTTTAAATTTATGAGTTCTTTCGAAATGACCTTTGAGTGACCTTTTGTCCGAAATCCGCTACTGGACATGGGAAACCGTCAACGACGAAATCCTCATAATATATTATAAATTGGTGGAGATTTATTTTCTTAATTCCCATAGCAATATAAGTCATCCTTTAAATCGTGTTTGAAGACATATAACGACTGTCCACTTTTAAAGCTTCATTGGAATAACATTAGTTCCGTCATTTTACCGAAAGAGGGGAGTCAAGAGCTGACCAATTCACTCATCAGATACGCACGATCAATACAGCTTCTTGTTGAAATGATTAAGATATGACTCATTGAAAAGTCATGTATGGAAATTTATGAGTCGCAAATATATTCTTCTTCGGTGAGCAGTTTTTCATTTCATGTTATACTAACAAGTTATAAAGTAACAAGATGCTTCAACGTTGAACAAAGAAAAGAATATTGTCATTTTCGAAAGATAATACAAATTTTATATTAATTCAAATCAAATTTAAATAAAACCGTCAAGTCCTTTGTCAAACAAAAATTGTTGAGTATAAGAGAAAATTGAAAATCATAACAGAAATGGCATGTCTCTTTCGTAATTACATTGGTTTATAATTATACGGATGTATAAAAAGTGCTTATTGTTAAATATAAATTTATTTTATTTTATTGCTGAGATGTTACTTAATGTTACAATTCTGTTAGATCAACAACAGATATTGATGGTCACACCCATTTTTCATGAGTTGTGATTGAAATTCATTTTCTTAATGTTATATTTTTTAACAGTAACTAAACTTTTGAACGTACAATACATTAGAAATAGTGAATATTCCTAGAAATTATTTGAATAATTATGACTCCGTAAAAACAAAATTCAATATTTAAAACATCCCTACATATCCAAACTTCTGATATTCCATAAGAAACAACCGTTGCAAAACGAAGATAGATTACATCGTTGAATTCCTATATTTGCCTTACAAAAACACCACAAAAACTTTTTTTTAGATTTGCACCCCGCACCCCCCTCTTTGGTCTCCCCTGTCAGGTTTCGGATGAGCTCCACTGCCTCTAAATAACCAGAAAGTATTAATAATATCATTGTCAATTGATAAGGGTCGACGTTCGGAAGAAAGGGCTCTTCAGTTTTGAAAAATTGGAACGTTTTTGATAGGGTTGTTGTTGTCTACGAGGTAGGTGGCAATACAACTCATTAGAATTAATCAGAAGGGTGGGCAGAATTGGAATATTAAAGGGGATCATAGAATTTTCGATTTTATGGATTACTCTTATTAAAAGGCAAGTTATCTAAAATAGTAATTATTGAGGAGGAGTTTTTTATGATGGAATATCTATATCTTTCTGATAAAATTTGAAATGGAAAGCAATTCCATAAATATTTACTGAAACTCATTTCGAAGTCGAATGAAGGAACTTTGAATTTGAACTTCGGTCAAAGCTTTATCCCTGGTTAATATTTTTTGTTACATTAGGCCTATTTTTGATAATTTCAAAACGCTTTATGAGCTACAATATTTTCAATTTCATGCATTCAGAATTTTACAACGTTGAATACATGATATTTTCTATTCGTCAAGACAGTGACAAATGGCATACGGAATTTTATTACCGCTGAGATTGTATCTTGAATTAATACAAAAATCCTTGTCGCCAAGATATACAAAAATATTTCTGAAATTTCTACAATTGAAGAGAACTACAAAAACATTTAAATTTGCAAAATGACTCATTTCACGAATATCCAAGAAAAAACGAAACTATAAAGCAGGTAAAACTAGAAATGCCTTTAAAATTCTTCAAAACTCTGAAACATAAATTTATTAGATGAAAAGAAACTTTTAGTAACTCATTCAACGCAAAGAAAACAAATTATCACTTTCCAAACATCAAACGTATACTAAACATTCAAATTCAACTGACATGAAGTCACGATACTCCACGGAATCGTGCACATCACAAATCTATTGGTCTTTCTGTTGCGAAGTGTGAATTGTCTGTTTATTCCTCTCTCTCAACTTCTTCAAAAGAAGAAAAATTGACGAAAGAAAAGGATGAAATCTGAAAGAAAAGAACTGGATTGAAAAGAGATGAAAAAGATTTTTTTTTTATTTCGTTATCATCTGCTCTGCTGGGAAACCCTGTGGGCATCTACACTTTATGTAAGTTGACTGAGATTAATGATAATTTAATATACAACAAAAATACACACTGAAGTTTATTTTATGAAAAGTATTATTGTTAAATTTGGAGTGGTGGTCTTTTTTGGTTTAAAATAGAATAGATATAACGGTTAGTATGGGAATGCAATTTTCAGTCATATACATGATCATGATTATGATTCCATTCTTTTTTTTGCATTGGTATTATTTAAAATTCAAAATAATGAATATAACAATCAAACTTATAAATTTTTTAGACTAACGTCACTTTAGGGCAAAGCTATCGTAAATATATAAGAGAGAAATTACTATACCTATTGTCAGTAATTAAAATATTTCAGGATATGTGAATTATTATAAATATGAAGATAATTTTTAATAATATTTCACGTTATGTATTACCCAGTATAAAATTTAGCTTGAATAATATTTGAAAATTGATTCAATAATTCCCTGAAGTTTTGAATTAACTCAAAACCACGATCCCTTTTCAAAGAAAAGTCTATGTACAATTCAGTGTACCCAAACAAATTTTCTATACAGATCTCATATGGTATTTATGGTATACTGATTCAACAAAACTTTTATCATCCTGCTTGATATTTCCGTCATTTCAATCTTCGATCATCTAAATTTCTTCCACGTCCATACTGAAGTGTTCTCTTTAGGTGGGAACAGTCTCCGATCGAAAACAAGGACATTAAGACAATAGCTCATCATACCTATCACATACCTATCACTATCATACCTATCACTATCACACCTATCACTTAATGTATCTTTAAATTGAATTAAGATATTCGCCTGATTACATTTTAACATGATACGGACGCTCACGGAATATCGGAGTATATTACCGAGGGGTCAATCATTACAATTTTAATGTACGAGATTTATTTGATTTCCGGAATGAAGAGTCTGATTAACTTTATTTCCGGAGTCAAGAGTATGAGTCACTTCATCACAGTGATTCCAGTTTGATTTTTTCTATTCCACCATGATTCACTGGTGATTGCAATGTGATTCCAAAGATTCCGTTTGAATTTCCTTCGTGTACCTTGATTCCATTGATACCTCTTCGGGTTCCTTGATTCCAATTCGGTTTCACTTGATTCCATTGATTCCGCTTTGAATTTACTTGATTCCAATAGAATAATTATCTTAATAACAAAAGTTATCTTGTGGTGTAATTTATTATTTAAAAGCCAAGATGATGGATGGCACTTTGAAATTGACTTTCCATAGTGATTCAAACTGATTCTAAAGTGATTTTACTTTATTCTCCTGATTCCATATGATTTACATGATTCTATATCGGCGATTACTCTAAATTGTATAATTTGCTTCCTTTAAATCAGAATCATCATAATGATTCTAAAATGATTCCGCCAAATTCTATTGATTTCATAACGAGTCAGGCGGTTTCTTATTCCAATAATTTATTCATCGTGATTTTGGCTGACTGATTCCATAGATCACTGAAGAATTTGTACGAAATTTAACTCAATAACGTTTCACCCCTCGGAGTACAGACGTCCGTGATTTTAATATTTATTTCTACCATGGTTGCGTTTCACTAGTTATTTATTTTTCCGTGTATAAATTATGTTTGTTTAAAACCCTTCAAAAAATAAAGTTTTATTCTTCGTTTGATTTATTATCGTTCGGGTTTCGTGCTGGTTGTTTTAGCGCTGCATTTTTTCGAACGTAGACTTCACGAAAGGTGTTATAGAAAAGAATGGGAAAATATTTATTTGTGAGTGTGATACGTTGATTAATGATTAATTTTTTTTTGTGGTAGCATGTGGTAACTCTGTTTTAGGCGACAGTGTTACCAAAGTATTTAATCATGGTATAAATCATCGTATGTGAATTTGACTCTTAAGCGCGCGTGTGCTGATGATTTAAGAATTTCTGGTTAGTTAATTTTTTTTTATAACGATGTCATTTTGTCGTAATATTTTATGGAAATATTTCGAAGTAATATATCATATTTTGTTTCCCGTTATTTGATATTTTTTCTACATTTAGGAGAAAGCGGGGTAACAACAGGATGATTAATCGTGTGTAATTTTATATAAGTTCAAGTATAAAATTTCATTTTATAAAATTAATTACAAAGTGCTTCCAATTAAGGAAAATAACACAAATATTGTGATAAAAAATGTTTACCTTCTCACACGTGGAAGTATTTTATACAAACTTTAATTTATTGTTTCTTGTAGATATTTCTCCTTCATTGGTTTAGAGGAAAATGGTATAAATTTTCTTTACTTTTTCCTTCTTGCACTTTTTGTCCAGACATTCAGAATAATCCAATTCGTACGAGTCAATTTTGATCAATTATGATCAAATGAACTTCACATTATATTTAAAAAAAAAAGAACATTTGTCGAGAAATATTTCGGAAAATACACGACAGTCTCGAAGAGTAAATTATGCAATATTCACTTGTCTGGAAATTTTGTAATAATAAAAACCTCTCAAGTTCTAAAAATCATTGGTTGATAATGGCGACGCTTTGCCAATGAGTTCTTCTTAAACTATAATTATTGTTATCAAAAGCTGGAAATGAGTTATTATTTTCTGAGGGAACAAAAATACAGTTTTAGATCTTTTGTCTCATTTACATCTAGATCACACTATTAATTTTTGGAGAATCATTTTTATAAAATTAATCATCCAATACTTTTTTTTATTATAGGCTATATATATTTAAAAATAATAAAGGGTCATTTCCATTTCTTTATAATGGAATAATAAATTCATAACGTAATCTACACAAGAATCATAAAATTGTCTATTGTCTCCAAACATATCTCAAAACAATTTTAAATGGTATATGCAAATTTTGTAATCAAAGACACTATTTTTACATTTGTTCGCAATTCTCATATTATATTGTACGTGTCATTGGTTTTAAAAGCTGTTTTGAACACTTATCTTAATAAACAATATACAATACATCCAACAAAAATATTCATTTATAATGAAAACATAATATTACCATTTCATTACACCAAATAAACCATCACATTTATTAAAAACAAAATAAACAATTCTACAACCTCTTCGAAAACGCTTCTTGCTCTGACCTCTGTCACCTTTCCCAAGATATAGGTCACCATCAGAAGGGTGCCTACTGTCATTTATCGTGTGGTGGTTATATACTTTCTGTCTTCCAACATGTCTGTGAGCAACTCGGTACGTCAGGGGTCATTAGGTGATGCTTTCATATTCACCCCAGTATGCATTTGTCAACGACAGCTCTGCTTGTTATTTGGGAGCATTGAAAAATCAGTTTTATGTCGGTAGAATGGTACTTGGGAATTTTTAAAATGAAGAAAGGATTTTTTTCTGTGAATGTTGTGTTTGAAAAATTAGTTATTCAACAGTTTGTGTTGCTACCTTTTTGGATATTGTGTGAAGGGCTTTGTGTTTGGTTGCTCTCATATGAAGTCGAAATAATCGGTGATATGTATTATGCACTGAACTAGGTTGCTAGAAGAAAAGTCAGTATAAAATAGGTATTTTTTCCAGTGGGAAGCCATCTTTTCCAACACACATATCTCGTTTTACTTTATTTGTTTTCTATTGCACTCGCTTTTCCTAGATACCGATAAGCTGTGTTAGAAAAGATGGCTTCCCGCAGGAAAAAATACCTCTTTAAATGAAACTTGAAGGTTATTGTGATAAATTTTTAAATATTCCTATCTTCAATATTATTACTTTATTGCAATGCGGTGAAAATAATACTGATTACTATTAGTAACGGTTTTTCTGTGTTATTAGTTTTGAATTAGGAGAGATACTGTATAAATAGTATAATATGTTGACATCAAGATTTTTGATTGCAATTTGCAGGAATACTTCAATCATGTTGAAAAATAATTCTACAGCTAAAATTATAATACAATAAAATATACAAAAGCTAAAGTATACTGTTACAGTTCCTAAAAGGAGGTTTCAATATTAGTAAAGTGCAGTGAGCTGATTAAGTTGGAAACAGTGAGAGCGTGAGTAGAAGTGAATAATAATACACGATAATAATTTTGATCAATTTCTGACTTTTCGTATTTTTCTTTAGATCGAAATTTTATAGGTTCTGTAATTTTAGAATACAACCATTATATACTTCTCCTTATTTCATAATTTTTCAATTAAAAAACTGATTCACGTCAACACTCGCGAAAATTCACAAATACAAAATTTACTCCAGTTAACAAACTTCAACCCAGAATCCTGATTCAATCTACAATTTGACACTGTATATAACGAAAGATTCATTGCATCGAAATTCACAGTAACCTACAAATCTCCATTTTGATTATTTTCATGCGTGATCAAACTTTAGGAACATCTGGTTTTTACATTGTTAACTTAAAACCTGATTGATCGACTTATGTTCTGAATCTCGTTTGTAGTCTAGAGGAGAATCCTTTTATTAAATATTACAAGGTGATCACAAGTCGGTTCATCAAAGCTAGTTTGAAATTGTCACCACTCATCATTTACTTTTTGTGCTTGAGAGATATACCGTGGAAAATTATCTTTGACACCTCCGTGATAAAAGAGATCACTGAGACGACAGACTTAGTGTTAAGAGTTTGTATCGTACAGGAGTATATTTTTGATTTAGAAAAAAAAATGCTATTTCTTTCTTTAATATCTCACAAACGTGTAAGTATTATCTCAGTATAAACTCTGAAAATCTACAATATTTTCAAAGATTTCAGAAATGTAAGAACATCACTGTGTTTTAATAATTATGATATACCTGAAAATTTCAACGTTTATGGTAGAGATTATCTGAAATATGATTAAAATAATTATTTAATAAAAGACTGAAATGACTGACAAAGCGCTCATTGTAATCATGCAGACGGAGACGGTACATAATTATATTCATTATAAATTCAAAAGAAAAAAATCAATAATTATAGAGAAATATTGGACAGAATTTTGATTTTTGTTCATTTTGAGACAATAAAAATTTTAAATTAGAGTTCTTTGGAACTAAATTCCTCTGATAGATAATAAATGATTGTGGTTCTTCATTAGTACTCGAGGAGCGATCATCAATTTCTTCAAAGAGAAATTTATCAAAAGATTTGGTCTGCAGAGGACACTGGACGAAATTCTCTCGAGAATGCTGAATCCGATCTACATTTTTTATACTTGATATGATATTCTTAATCTGTGGCTCAAGTTACTTTGGTAAATAGACTATGTAAATAAATATAATTATATTCCTTCTCTTAAAAAGGTATAAATATCATCACTGCTCCATAACAATGATCATAATTTTGAAGCCAAATAAATTGACTTAACTGAATGAGAACTCGTGGAAGTTGTTTTCAATATCATTATTATTCAACTACCACAACAGAATTAATACACCATCATTCATCAATAACTATTTATTTATCCAACTCATTTTCTCCATTAAAAGTAATTAACAAAAACCTACAGCTAAAACTTGCAACTCATCGACAACATTTCAGTTCTCGTCTGCAACCAGATTAGACTGTGGTGCCCTCTTTCAACATCCCTATGGTGATACCCAGGGGGTGGTATCACTTATCGGATATAGAAACGATACTATCAGAAAATAGACGTGTCGAAGAAGCCATGAGAAGAGTTTCCATGTTGGAAAGTTTTGATGATTATATCGGATGTATAATGAATATCAGTATAAATGTATTTAAATGCAAATTTGGGCTTATCAGGAAAGAGAAACTATTTTTTTTCTTATCAATAGATATTTTGAAAGTAATAGTCTAAATTATTTCTAAGTTCAATACAAGTTAACTGTTCTTCATTTTCACTAATGGTGAATTCCAATGAAAAAGTAAAAGGTTCGTTGATTATTACTTTCAACTAAATTAATTGCCTAAATATTAATATACGGTGTTATTGCTCTATGCTCGGAATATCATACATGTAACAGAGTCACAAGTAAAATTATAATTTTATTTCAAATTATTTTCTTACTTCATAATTATCTTCTGAATTTTTCGGTAGAAATTGTAATGAAAAAAAAAAGAGTTAAAATTAACAAAATTGGAAATCTTTACAAATCTGTATACTTACTGCTGACACAAAAATAAAAATATCCAGAACGAAGAACTCAAAGCTCAGTAACGATGAGTGATATTCAGAATTCTATCAAAAACTTTTTGATCAACATCTAATTTAAAAATATTATAATTTGAAAACGAAAATTGGCATTTCTCTGAGCAGACCATGAGTAACCCCTTATTGCGTC
>JAQIWE010004656.1:0-10579 GCA_034698565.1 Campodea plusiochaeta
CGAAGAACTCTCAAGGTTAAACAAGTTAAATGCAGTTTCCATTTAAATCAATGCAGTTTGTTTGACATTGAGGGTTCTTTTTATAGATTCCAAAGTTTAGCGATTCAGGTTCTTTCTAATGCGTTGTCTTAATTAATAAGTTTCAATACCAATATAGTCTGATGTTCACAATAATGCTTGGTTAATAAACTGTATAGCTTCTTTATAGAAACATACTGTAGCACTCGTAATGCAAAATAGAAAATGACAATGGAATCTCACATAGTATTATAAAAGTAATTTGAAGATTGCATGAATTTCAAATAAATTGTTAAAATCTTTGTGTTTACTGCACTGCATAAGGCTGATTGCTTTCTTAATATTACGATGAACTTAAGCAAGCTACAGCTAAAATTAGTTCGACATATTTGAGCTAACTATGACATGACTGCTTGCACTTTATCATGTATCTTTATATTAGATGTAATGTGATATATAGCGTGTTATAAAGTCAGAAACATTTTGAGATGTAACTTTTTAAAATAAATAAATACATACATAATATATTTAGGCTAGCTCAATACAATCGTGAAAACATACTGTTAGAGATCTTAAAATGTTATAAAAAATCAAAATGTCGTGGCGTTTCCTTCCTCCAATAATATCAAAGTATTACACTGCCAATGATGACTTTCAGCGAAGAGGAAAAATTTGGTGCTGGAATTTTAACATAACGAACTTACAATAATCATAAAATATTCTACAAAGTTTAAAATGAAAATTTTCATCTTCGGGTTATTTTAGCAGAATAAATTTCCAGTATCTTCAAAAATTATTGCTTAGCAGATATAGTTTGAGGATAGTTTTGAAACCTTTCTGCAGCTTTTTATAAATATTAACTTCACAGAGAATTTTATTCCTTGACCTGGAATATTATATATTAAAGCGAGAAAACTGCCGTCATTTTAAATAAATTTTGTAACTTTTTAATTCTATAGTAAACCACGTTGCCTTGAAATTCCATTGATGCCTAATTGTCTATAATATCTGCAAGTATGTGTTTGTTTACTTAAAAAAATTGTATGTCAAAATGTTCCAGACTTTATAATCACCCTGTATTTTGAAGTGAAAATGATGCTTATCTTTTAACCAGCTTCTTTCTTCATTTACAGTCCCGCTAAGTCCTCTACTTTGACAGTACCAAACGCAACAAGTGCATTATTGAGTCCACTTTGTTTACATGCAGCCGCAGCGGGAAATAGAGCACCTTCGGAATCGAACCTGAGTAGTTCAGGATATTCATCATTAGCGTCGCCAGCACCATCTAGGTGTGGATCAACAACACCATTGTGTGGGGAAGGAGATGAAACACATGATGCAACGGTAAGTTCAACAAAATATGATTCTGGTTAGTTTTACTTGAGAAAAAATAAAATCTTATAGCAGTTAAAAATTAATCGAATTGTACAGGAATCTTCAATGTATATTTACTTCAAATTCAGAACCCAATACATTAGCAAAAATTTGAGAAATTATTATTGAAAATGTTGAATTATATTTTGTATGACTGTTCTGTAATTATTATATTTCCGAAAATAATAATAATATTGACAATGAGTAGAACAGATACAAAGAGAATATAATAAACACTAATATTTCTTATTGGAATTTCCCTAATTGAAAACAAAAGATCATGAAATGAGAGACGTGAAACTCATTTTGTCATTGCCTCTGAATTGCTGAAAGATATCCATAGTACATAACTAAATATGAGAGTTGCAATAAGATGTAAATCAGCAGGAATCACAGAAATGCATCTACCGACTTATTAACCGATAATAAGGAGGCTATTTCCCTATGAATGTCCAACTACTCTTCATGAATATTTTTTTTATATTTTTCTGCTTTGAGAAGATTTTCTTTCATAAGTGTAATCCAGATTTTGTAGACAAATGTCAACGCTGCCAACAATTGCATTCTGAAAGATTCCTACCAAAATCCAATTATTTTCTTTCCAGTCCCCACAACGAGCAACAGGAGGCGATCAGACTCTCCGTCATTTCACAGTAGCAACAGCCCTCTTCCCTCCTCCACCTCCCCTCCTTCTTACCCCTCCCATGACGTCACAAACTCTACTACCTCACAACACACTGCTGGAGAAGAAGAAGAAGCCATCGCCACTGCTATTACCTACTGTTAGAATTATTAGTGATGCTGGTGGTGTCAATTCTACTGAATCACCTGATGAAGGATTCGAAGGAGACGTGCCTTCACCATATGGTGGGAGGACACCTAGCAGGTTAGTGGGAGTATCTCTAGTAACGTCAGTGATTCTCTATCTTCAGATCAGACGAATAGGATGAATTAAAAATCCGCCTTAAAGTTCTTTTATTGTTGGATTTATTTTAACCGACTGCGGTTTCGCCTTTTAAAAAGCCATTTTCAAGGCAATTGGTAAAAATTTAAAATAATAATGATGGCTGTTAACAATAAGAAGGCAACTTGCAGAAACTGCCGTAACTGCAGTCGATTAAAATAAAATAAATCCAACAAACAGAAGAACTTTAAGGCGGATTTTAATTCATCCTATAAATTAGTTCTTCTGGTTCATCCAAAAGTTTAATCGTAATCCATATCAATATATTACACATCCCATAATACAGTCTTGCTATCAGTACAATATACCTTTGTATTGCTGACGATCCTTGGGTGATATTTTACTTCAGTCGAATTATTAATCACCAATAACTTTTGTATAATATTTGGAACATAATTAAAATCATGTGACACAGTTAAAACACATTTTGGACTCATATGTCTCATTAGTTCTAAAACTACATTGTAAAACACTTCAATTTCACTGCAATTTAACTTCGACGAACACAAAAATATTAAGAAAAACAGGAAATATGACTTCATTTTTGTTAATCGTAGCACAAAAATCGAATAATTTTGAAATGTCAAACTTGGTGAAAATTGTGGACAAATCTGTGATTTTAAAACGCTTCCTTTTTTCACACATCTTTTATTTAGTAATCATGTAGAGGTATAGTTTCCAAATTACGCACTAAAGCGACTTTAATATATGTAATTCTTTACAGTTCTGCTATATATTCACTGGATTCCGCAATCACGGTAGAAAAGCGTTTAATCTTATTTAAATCTTCTCATAATAATATATCATCAAAATCTGGCATTCAGGGCCGCACGAATGTACTACATAAATAAAGAAAAAAAAATGAAATAGTAGTTATAGTATACAAGCAAATTTTAAAGGTCTACTGTATTATTTTTCAACGAGAAATCGTGTTTTCCAACACAGATTAAAGCTCCCTTGAGAAATCGAGTACAATAGAGAATAAATAAAGTGAAATGAAACTTGTGTATAGAAAAATAGGACCTCCTTCTGAAAAAATTACTATTTAAGACAACAATTGTTAAATAAAGGAAGGTACAAAAACTTTGCAAGATTTTAAGAGGGATTGGGTCAAGACTTACCGTCCCTCAAAATCGTCCAAAGTTCTTCCGCCCCTTCCTCTTTTAGTTTTATGCAAATTGATGAAATGTTTTCCCCTGAATATAGCAAATTGTATGACTACTGTTATAATTACATTACTTTAGGTGAGATGGAATCATGGCTGGTATACTTTGTATAATTATTTATATAAAGATAAAACAATTCATATATATTTATCGAGAAGTGATTACTTCATTATTTTATCTGCTGGTGTTTTCTCTTCGAAATATCAGAAACAATCAGTCTCC
The DNA here is from genome assembly GCA_034698565.1 of Campodea plusiochaeta. Taxonomy (NCBI): domain Eukaryota; kingdom Metazoa; phylum Arthropoda; class Diplura; order Rhabdura; family Campodeidae; genus Campodea; species Campodea plusiochaeta. The sequence goes on from JAQIWE010004656.1 coordinate 3,745, forward strand.
CCCACAAACAGCAGTGACAAAAACGCTACTATATTGTATAATAACTAGATTTAAACTTATTCCTTATAAAGCTAAAAAAATGTTTATGAAAAACTCATCCATTCCGTTTATGATTGGTCTTTGGAATTCTCTACACAATACAATCACTCAATCCACTAATATATATTCATTCAAAAATGCTTGTCGCCTTTACATGTACCTAGCTGAACATGCTGAATAGATCTTTGATGCAGATATCACTTCATAATAAATCACTAATTGTTTCTTTTATTATATCTGCATATATGTTTTTGTGTATGTGTTTGTTTATACTCTCAAATTATGATTGGATATTTATAATTTACTTACTCCTATATTATTATTTGCATGGTTAGATGTAAGAGAGGTTGTATTTATGCCTATTCTCGCCAAATAAAGACTGTTTATTATTATTATTTTATATTGACAAATTCAGATCTCCACCATTGATGACGTTACTTGACACTTCAATGAGTAAAATGATGTTGATTGGAAGTCGACAATATCTGAGGTTAAAAACAATAGCATCAATGGAAAAGTTCTATCTCAGAAAAACAGTTTTCCAAATTTCTACTTTTAAATATATACATTTATTGTGGCCCTTGCAAGTGCCTAAGAAATCGATAATTCTGATATTACTATTTTAAAGTTTCCCAGCAGGCATCAACGTTTATAAGCAATACTATAAAACCCAAGTTGATGGGAACCGAACCATTCGATTTACAGAGTACTTTAAAGAATCGATATTCATATCGTGAGATTTAGCAATATATCATTGTTCTTTCACGATGATACCACTATTTAAGTGATACTATCATTTTTAACGGAACTCCTACTGACGACATCTGGCTAGGGATTTTGGAACCTTTACATTTTCTTTCATCATATGGTTATTCACATTTTATTCTCTTTGTACTTATTATATCTATTTTCTGATATAAGACAAATCGGCGCTCTCTGAATTGACAAATGCCATATCATTACATAATTTTTTGCAATTATTTTAATAAACATTATTGACTTGTTACGGAATGACTCCCTTCTTAGGAAAAATTGTAGGAAAATAAATAGCGATTGAAAACTACCCAATGGAGTCCTGCTGAGAAAATTTTCTTGTATAGACGAAACCAGTACACCTGTATTATGAATATCAAGGATAGCAATAATTCGCGCATCGGTTGATTCAATTCTATAAGCAAATAAATTACTCCTGATATCGTCTTTCATAAGATTTTCTGTTGTTTCTAAGATGTTGTGCCAACCAAAACGGTTTTCCTCATTTTGTTATAGTAAATAGCTCACATATATTTTGAAATAAGATGTATTATTATCGGTCACTTTTATTGCACTCATGTCATGACGAATTGAGCAAAAAGTATGTGTCAAATTCTAAGTAATTATGATATAACTTTGATGCTTCGATACATTCTATAATTAATAAATTCCACTCTATTAGTGGCCTTGAAAATAGAAATTATAAAAGTTTCAATAATTTTTGAATTGGGTGGAAGTAAATAAAAGCAAAATTTATTGAGATAAGTGTTTGTTATTTTTTTACAATTGGCATTACAATCACATTTTTACTTTTCGCAATATCACAAATCCCCTGGACATGACCATGACATTAAATTAATAAATAAGAAAGCAATAATTTAAACATGAACAATAATTTAAATATTTTTTGAAAATGAGTTTACAATAAAGTTGAAAATTTACGGAATAATTCTGTATTACTGTCTGAGCATAGAGCCTTCTTGAATATGAATAAACATGAACGTACAATATTGATAGAAAACTGAATTTATTGATATAGTATAATTCCTATTGGTCTGTAAGAGAGTAAAGAAGAAAAAAATGATGAAGTAGAGGTTAAACTAAGAATATAAAATTCTAACGTATTACATTTCGTCACCTTAGTGTTGAAAGGTAGTATGTTACAAAAATTGATAAAATGAGTTATTGTCGCCATTGACATCGAAATAGTCATATTTTGTTGGTGTAGAAAGGTCGTAGGTGGGAAAAAATTGTGTATGATTGAATAGCTTAAAAATAAAAGGTAACATGTGCTACTAGGCAAGATTCTTAACGTTGAAAAGTCGTTTGTTGTAACATACGACCTTTTCATATTAAGAAAATTTCGTCTGCTAAATGAACTGCGTTGAAAAGTATTGCAAGTGGAAGTGTTTGTTGTTACACTTATAATAATGTAAAGAAAGTTACCAGAAACAGTTGAATTGAATTAAAAATGGTCCTCAAGTCCGAAAATGTAATTTAACATGTAAATTAATTACCATCTAAAATGACTTTTTAATACTAACCACACACGGTCTCACTATTGTTACATTAATGTTGAAAGGTCGTTTGTTACATTATCATTGTTGCCAAAGTATAGATTTTTGTATTTTACGATAATGAAATTGACAAAATATACTCAAATACTGAATATATTCATTTTTGTACATACTGGATGAAAATTAGATTTTTTATGATGCTTTCAAAATATATAAATGCCATTTTCTCAAAAACATTGAAATGTAACATACTACCTTTGAACACTAAGGTGACGATATGTAACCAGATTAACTGTTGCTGCAATACTGACCTCAAGAAAGTCAATTTTGTAAAAACATATTATCAACATTTTGCCATTTTCCCCGTGTAAAAGGACCGTATCTCGAAGCTTCAAAGTTATTTTTTGAGCTAATTACTATTCTAAACAATCCATTCTCTACACAACTGCGTACTATGTAAAAAGTACTACCAAAAATACCATTTTTAATGCAATATCTTAATTACATCATTATTATGTCCCTTTTACAAATTTAGTTTTTTGCGTTTCCTCACAACTAACTGATTTAGTTACGGCCATTTTGTTTTTGGTGCAATATTAAGAAACCACACTTTTATACAGGGTTACTGTGTACGTAAAATTCATATCAATCGCTTTGTTACCTTTGAATTTAGTTCTGGATACATTGACAATGCCACCAGCCCTGCAGTTCCACCTTGAGACCACCCAATGTAAAACATACTTTTATGATTAGAAAGTTCAAATATTTTATTCATAAAAGCTGGTACATCATATTTCGCCATTTCATGAAAACTGAAAAAACGAAGAAATTAATAAAGAACACTTTATTTTTTATTTTTTTATTACTGATTTTGTTAATTATTATTTCTTGAGTCAGTTGTTTTTTCGAAGATTATCTCACTTTATTTCATTCAAAAACGGTTGAAAAATATCACTGGTATTAAAATTTATTGTGCAATATCAAATTCTGATGTGAAAATAGTATGTGTGTTTCATATAATATTTTGTAATGTTATATGCTATAAAACAAAAATATTTTTCAAGGTTATGTAATTTTAATGTTTCTTTTTCGCAATAATAGTTGTTTTGTATAATCACTTTTTATGATGGTAGTAATGAAGTACCTGAAGTTCCAAAACTGAGATTGATTTGGATTGAATTTCCTATGTTTTTCGGAAGGAATTGTGCCACGTACATTTGCTATATACACATCGTAACCATGGTTTGAAAAGTAGTATGCTGAAACGATAGTTAAAGAATTACCTGCAGATAATGAATTTCTCATTTTTTTGTAATTTTCTTGTACCTTACGTTATCAAAAATATTTTTTAAAAGTTTGACATTTTTTGACCCAGCAGATCAAAAGATATTTCCATTTATAGAAGTTGATGTACGTTCTACAAGGTAGCGCAAATCGAACTGCTTATCTACGCTACCTTGCGAATATATGCAAATTAGTCACTGAAAACACATATCGGAGAATATCAATAAAGCAGTAGCAAAACTGACTTAACAACAATGCAAATTAATCATTTTATTCATATATCAGCAGTTGTCTCGTTTTCAGCTCCTCTCTACCTTACAGCTTGTTTTACCACGTTTTCTAAGGTGAATATTCGGTGATTTTTGTCAGGTAAAAAAATATTATGGGTTATTTATATCAAGAAGACTAATATTATGTTAAAAAATCAGAACAGTCAATTTAGCTGCAAGCAACCCTTTAATATACAATAAAATTTACTGTAGTTGCTATTCATAGTTCTCATAGTGACGTCACAGATTTTCGACTTTTTCATTTTTGGACGCAGGAATGCTTAATTTTCAGAAAATAATGCCCCAATACAGTCAAAACACCACACATATTTTGAAATCAATCCGAATTTTTCTTTTGGGGCATTCAATTTTTGAACCTCACGATTTTCCCCAAATTTGTTTGCACAGTTCGGTGAAGAAAGATTCACCGACCTGTACAAGGTAATGGGAAATTTTTCCACTTTGAAAAATAAATACGTGAAAATTACCAAATGGATTCTTTTGAAACTTCGCATATTGTTTTAAACGATTTCAAAGTTTAACGTATTAACATATCGAAGTTGTATAGGTCCAAAAATGAAGAAAATGAAATTCTGTGATGAATCTGTATAGAACTATGCATACCGTATTTTATAACAGTTATATAATTCAAAAATATATTTATAACAAAAGTTATGAAAATTATAAATGAGCTTTATAAATTATAAATTATCCAATTACCAAAATAAAGAAATGAGAAAGTTGCAAAATGAAGCTAATTCAAATTAGAACACGAGTTAAGTTATATCACGATTACTTTAAGAATAATTTTATTCTGACGTACCCATAGATGTATTTTCTTTATTTACAAGAAATACACTGCCGTCAAACATGAAACCATGAACCAGTAAAACTGGTATTCCTTTTCCTGGTATTCTGTATAGTGATAAAATGAATCCATCTTCTGTATTGACGAAATGCTCTTCGAAAGGAAATCCACGGTTAGCAACGATTTCAGCCTGAAATAGCAAAAAAAATTATTTTCGGGATGGTGACAATAATTTTAATTCATAAAAAAGTACAAATAAAACGGTTTACAAAATAAAATTAAAATTTACTGATATAAATGAATAAAATCGACTTTACTTTACATTAGAATAATAAATTAAGCACAAGAAAAAAAATTCCCCTCAAGTGCTTAATTTATTATTCTAATGTAAAGTCGTTTTAATTCATTTATATTAATATTTCTTTCCATTCTCTATTATTTATTTAAAAGTAAAATATACTATTTTATAATAATTAGATCATTATTTTTTATGTATTACTTACTGCCGTCATTGAAATCTCTGGATCATTTAAGTTCCATTGTTGTTGGAGGTCCTTCGCTCGAAGTCTGTGGTAACATGCAGGACTGAAATTAAAAAAAATATATAATTATATAAAATTTTACAGACTTAAGCCCGTCGATCATGAACCACCGTTCAATTTGGCAATTCAATTTCATACTATTTATAACTTTATGACAGAAATTCGTCCTTAGTCTCGTCTCGTTTCGAATTCGCCTCCAGACGAGACAGCTTTTCAGGAAGCGAGACCGAGACGAGACTAAATCTGACGAGAAACGATACCGAGAAAGTCTCGTCTCGTTTTTCGGATTTTATTAACAAAAATAAAAAATTTCGGATTCAATTTTTTTTTTATGATTTTTCCAGCCAATAGCTGGTATTTTTTTAACTTACAAATGTACCAGAAAGAAATTTCGCCCATTTCAACAAAAAAAAAAATTGTAACTATATTATAATTTTTAGAATAACGAGAAACCTTTTTCCGATTTTTAGTAGTAGGAGTAATATTTTAATAAGGCACATAAATATATTTTTTAATCCATTGTTTTCAGCAAATTTTCAAAACTTATTTTTTCAGCAAAGACGAGAGCGAAACAGGCCCAGACGAGACCGACACAAGACTTCCATTTTTCAATCCGAGACGTGACATTGTCAAGGCTCGTCGAGAGGAGACGGCATCACTAATCCTTGAAATTGTGCGGAAATATGGAAATATGTAGGATAGGAAAATTGGACCTTGGACAGTGGTCTTCAGATGTGTAAGTTGTACTTGTACTACTTGAACTTGAAGAGAAAAGAAACTAAAAAAAAAATCTACTTCAAGGTTCTGTATTGCATCAAGATAATTACGTTTTGTTATATTTTCATCACATATTAAAACTTTTAAAAACAAGTTTCAGAAAAAATTGTTAATATAAATCAAACCAGGTGTTTAGCATTTTAGCAGTTTTGGTGGATTAAAATTCATCACAATGATTCAGTAAAATGAGTGTATATAGGAGTCAGTTAAGCCAAATCTCCCGGGATGAGAATTTGGGATACCCTTTTTCGGAACTTGCAGCAGAAGAAAAATAAAGTGTGAAATTTCATCAAAGATATTCAATATGCACTATGTTTATATGAAGACATTAAATCCGTTTCTGCGATTTGACTGCGCTATAAAATGAGGGTTGGAATGGTAAAATGACCGCATTAGAAAGGAAATCAGCATTTGCCCTCTGTATGTAAACGTATTGTAATTATCTTTAAAATATTTAAGAAATTAAAAAAGTATGAATTTTTTTCTTAATTTTGATCCGAAAAGTTTTCCTTACATTATCATTAATATAAAATTAAATTACATGTCATTAAGAGGGGACGGGAGTCGATTGAAGGTAAAAATCGTGCGTTCGGGTGACTTTTAATAGCTGTATATAAGTTATCTTTATGTTAGAATTGCACAAACGCCGCGCTTGAGATAATTACATTCTTTAAATACTACCCCAAGCAAAATTTAAATTTATTGTCTTACGTTTGTTCTATTACGGAAACCGAGAAAATTTTCTAATAGAAAAAACTTAAGATAATACATTGAAATTTTGCTTCCTGTAGTACTTAAAGAATGTAATTATCTCAAGCGCGGCGTTTGTAAAATTCCAAAATTCAT
>JAQIWE010004657.1:0-10579 GCA_034698565.1 Campodea plusiochaeta
CCCCCCCCCCCCCCCCCCCCCCCCCCGCAAACTTAGAAAGCTTTACTATCCAGAAAAATTCTTAGAGAAGGATTTCATAAGGAGACCATCAGCGAGATTTAGAGAAATTAAAAACACTCTAATCCCTGTTTTAGACCGTTTTTACTATATAAAATTCTCGCCATTTTTTCTGCACTTTATCCCCATGACAAGAAAGAAATAATAGTAATTTTGCATTCCGGGAGGGGGGGCTCTGAATTTTAACAGGGGGAACGATTTTTTCCTCCTCTTTGCTCTGGGCCAAGGAAGTGCGGAAATTTAGCAATCCGTGAATTTGAAAATAGGGATGCGAGTTCAAAGGGACACATTATATTTTTCACGTAAAAATGATTTTGACTTCAGAAATTTTCAGAAACGGTATTATTGTAATAAGCTAAAAAAAACTTTACAAAAAGTAAAGAAATTATAAAAGTTTTTTGTAAAGGTTGTAATATTATAGTTTTACAAAAGTAAGGAGACAAGTTCCCGACGAACCTGTAAAATCCCCAAAAGGGAACTTTCTTGTAACGTCCAAAAAAATGTTTGACCGTTAGACTCTATAAATCTAATATAATGTCTTTAAATCTTGTAACCATTATCTACATATTTTCTAATAATTGTATTTTTTATTATTTTCCAGATGAACAAGTTGTGATGATTGATTCTGAAAGATATGAAGATTTCGTATACATTAGAACTTCATCGAACTCCTCACAATCATCGGTGGAGAATTATGTTATTGCTTCCTCTCATGAAACTGATGGAAATTATCGAACTCTAGAAACATAATAGTCGCATCTACAAAGTCATTCTTATTAGAACATTAAGTTACATGGCCAGTTATTCACAAGTTATATATTGACATAATGTCGTTTAATAATATTATTTTAGGACGCTTGAAATAATCCTAATTTTTATATTGTTTTTTGTAAAGTAACTTTCTGGTAAACGACTTCATAAAATGTGATGAGTTTTGTCCTCGATTTTGTACAAGGTGTGCTTTGTCTGCTATTTCTTATTGTAAAAAATGTATTAATAAATTGTGACACTGCCGACCTTAAATTTGCATTCATTTTTACCTATAGCACCTTACGTTGTTCAAGGATAATGTAACATGTACATTGATAAAATAAATATATAAGTTACATCAACCTGAATATTAGCAGTAAAAAAATTCTATAACAGTAAAAAAAACTAAAGGCGCCGTGAATATCAGTATGGCATACAAAATAAAAAGGCCAATACTTTGCATTGATTTGTGATAAATAAATGTTTATATACATACTTTACCATTTACGATTAAAAAAATATATGCTAGATCACATAAGGATGGATTTTTCTGAAATTTTGTAGTGTCTTAAATCTGAATAAAACAAACAGTTTTCAAAGAACAATAATAGTAGTTACAGGCGTAGAAAACAGCACTTCAGTGATTATTTTAATAATATATTATAATTTTTCATCTATAATGATCTTATTTTGCCTAAAAATTTGGTTTTTTTTTTTTTTTTTTCAATAATAAAAAAAAGTTCGCCCCTCTGAAAAATTATTTCGCTCCTGCTGAAGTGTTCTGGAGACGCCCCTGAATGGTCTGGTATGCTTGTGTCCTGATATTTATGCAACACAACAATACTGTTCGCACGTTGGGAGTATCCTAATACTTATGCAACACACATGGCACATTTGGAGTATACTGAATTCCTGATACTCATGCAATACATATTCTATACAGATGTGATCTTCGAAATAAAAAAAAAAGAAGACTTTGATATAAAATTACTAATTATATTACCAAAATTATATTAAGTAGTCTACGATTACATCCTATTTGTAAATAGTTAACTGTAAAGAAATCTTGTGAAATATTTTTTCTTTCTGGTGTTATTTTCTTTTTATAACAATTTAGCAATTCTCATAACTCAATATTTCAAAGATATCAAAAATTTAACAGAAATTTTTCGAACTCCAATTACTTTTAGGTAATTCTATTATGGCTTTATTTAAATTTAACTACTGTACAGAATATCATTACTTTCCAACTAATTCCTCATATTTCAATACATATAATCCAACAAGGTTCAGAAACAAATAAGACCATTTGACCTGTTTTACCATAGTTTATTTGTTCATTGCATAGTTCGCAAACTTATATACAATTTGACATCATAGTAGTACGGTATGAATTTTTCCTATGCTTTTCATTGAGGAAGTATTATACTGATGTGGAGAAATAAAAAAATTCTTTTGTATAAATAGGCGACCAGAAAAATTGGAAGGTGACAAAACGAGGGATAGAACAGAACTATAAAAATTCACTCTATATTATTATAATATGACTTTATAAGAAGTACCAGTGGAATGGTAAATATCTACATGAAGGAAAGTTGTATCAAAAGACATTGTTACTACCTTCCTATCTCATTTCACTAATACTTCTTTTCTTGTACTATATACACCCATACATTCCTATATTCACACAACTTTCATACATATACCAAAATGGAGTATAAAACATATGAGCATTAAAAACTTAAACTCTACGTTCGACTTCCCTCACAAAATCACCTTCGAGTTATCTTACTAACACAATCTTTTATCATCGTTCCAAGTCTATGCATAGCCTACAAAAAACCCACTGGGCCAAAATGGTTTCTTTTCCAAAAAACAGTTGGAATAATAATTTGAATCTCAACAGTTCCTTCGTCATTAATTGAAAAGTCTTTATTATATACATATTTATTTCATCTTTTTTATCAAGTTGCACTAGCTGCCTTTTTATTTGTTCCGAAGTGACATTATTAATCGAAATATAAACAAAGGTGCGACAAAAACAAGAAACAATTTAATAATGTCAATTCGTAACTTATTATTGTACACAGTTTCGGCCCTAGAAACACTTTGAATCTATATATTCCACAAACAATCAAACTAATAATATATATGAATATCAACAATTATTTACTGCATATTAGGTAAAAGGGAAGGAATATCTTTTCTCATGTAATAAAATCTAAGGTCTCGTATATATATGTACACAAAAGTATGACAATAAGTGTCTCGTATGAATATCGCTGAAAGAAATGTACACTAGACAAACATTCGTCAGTCTTTATATTTGAATTCAAACATGTCTTTTTAATTTCCGAACGAATCACTAAAAAGTTTCTTGACTGAGGACTTGCTTTAGTATTGCTTCTTGTTATATCAATAACATAAATCTGTATATAAAACACGACACTATGTTGACACTGGGTTCATATAATGCCCGCATTAGCAGTTTATTTAATTAATAATAATAATCGAGATCATAAGTTCAATCTGTGGGGGAAATATTGTAGTGAGGGTAAGCTTCATTTTCATCGATAGTGCATTCGTGCACCCACATTCTTGGCTATAAGTATATTTTCTTGACTTTAGGTGTCTGTGTCATGGGCTTTGATTCTCCCATATTACTTTGGAGTGTGTTAGTTTTGGTGGTATTCTTCTGTGGCATATTTAATACGAGGTTTATATTCTTATTATTCGCGGACGTCAAGAAGCCATCAGGACCATTCATTATCGTTGGATCCTGAAGCCTGGAACAAATAGAAAAATAAAACATCAGTACTACATTTCTTCAAGATACAGAAAATCATCAATTTAAAATGTCCCTAAGAAGCAATATTTTAATTTTAATCAGAGTAAATCTAAACTACAAATTCTAAATCTTATATATTTATAAGAAAATGGTTCCTCAATTTCTTTAACATAGGCCTCAGAGACGAAATTTTGCTATTCTACAAAAAAAGAAGAATTTTTTGCAAGATTATATTTACTAGAGCAAAGCAATTAATTATCTTGTAGCATATGTTTTTAAATGTACTAAAATAATTACTGGTAATTCCTTTAGTAGATAAATTCTTTCTAACATAAATAAACTCTAAAAGATGTTGTACAAACCAGATGTAGTATAGAATAAACATCACTTTAAAATTCTGGTATTAAAATTACATATAAAGATAATCAAGAGATCCAAATTAAAATGCTGCAAACTTGCAAATCCAAATTTCTGTTATCTGCTGTTATGAGATTCAACTACATTTCAATAAGTGTGAAATATATCATGTAACTTGCAAGAACTTTAGAACTTAATCTGGTTCTTTTATTAAACTTCAATTGACACAGTAGGAATTCAAAGTTGTCTATATTTTTTTAAGTAAGATAGTGTATCGTCATTATCTCGCTACGAATTTATTTACCTGTTGAGTCGCGTATGCTGCTCTAAAAAAGAGGGTGGATCACTGTATGCTGATGCGTATTCATCCTGTCGGCACTTTCGAGAGAACAGGAAACCAGAGATGAAACCTACCACCAGGGCGGCGATACATGATACACTCACTGCGATGGAGAGAGTTTCAGCTGTGTACACACGAGGGCTCTCTTGGGAGGCTTCAAGTTTCGGACCTGGAAAGGAATAACACATTCATGCTAGGCTAAAACAACAAAAATAAACGATTTTGTTAGTATAGCTGTGACATAAACATATAGTATCTGTTTTATTATCTAGTTGCAATAGTAATACCAGTATTTTGAATAAAGTAATGAGAACAATTTATCTCTTCCAGTCAAATTTTGATTTCGGATATTACTCTGTGCTTTCAAGAAGTCACTTTGGAACTTTTGATTCTTTATTAGGAAAATTTCTACATGAAAAGGTCTCAATAATACTGAAAAAAACATGGACCTGATAACAAGAACTCATTTAATATTAAAATACAGGATAAAAATGTAGCACTGAAAAGTTCTTTTGAACAAGCACTCTGACAATATTGTGGTCAAATTCTTATTGAAGCCTTTCCTTCATTTTATAAATGACCTTTCTGTTTTTCTTTATAGTATCATTACTACGGTAATTGCTAATATTAAATTTGAAAGCAGATCATATTACTTTTACAAAGCAAATTACTGATTTTTTAAGAACAAAAATATTTTTGGCTGTTATTGTAAAATTATTCATTATTCTACACTGGACTTTTCATTCTATACTGGACTCTCAGGTTTACTACTTTATTCCTATGAGCTATAACACAGATTCAAATCTTCCAAGTAACTGCTTCATAGCAGCATTTTACAGTTAGATACAAAGAACCATTTAGTTTACTGCTTTAAAATGAATAATGCAGAATTTATCGGATATGGGCCATATGGCTGTCAATTACTTTAAAAGGATTTTTTTATGAAAAATTCAAAAGAAAACAGATTTAGATTAGAACTATCAAAATCTCAGTTTAGTTACAAAATGATAAGCAACCTAAGAAAATATCTTATTAAACATCGCATTGTCAAAAATGAAGTAATTGCTATAAAACATAAATAAAACATTCAGTTATAACAATCCTGAAAACACAAGCATTAATAAAACATTTATTAGTTCCACACAAAAATATCACACCTACAAAAAAACACATAAAGAAAAAAATACTAATAGAGAAGTACCATAACTCTGTAAAAATCACAATATATCAAAAATACCACTATGAAGTACTTTTCTACAACTTTAAATGAACATTTCATCAAGGTTTAAAACTCAAGGTCACACAATATTTCAATATGACTTCTAAGAAATTATGACAAAAAAGAATATTTCACAACAGTACAAAATTATTAAGCATTACTTCTCTTTACAGATGAATTTGTTTAAAAAGTTATTATTATACTTTAATATTTTAATGACATAAGTTTGTTAGAGCACTTAAGCTGTAGCCTGCAAGTTCAACAATATTATGGTTTACAAAATTAATATTAACAGTCACAAGCATCAGTAAATGTGAGTTATTTATTCACAAACTGCAAATTAATTAAATAAAATCATGTTAACTTGTCCAAAATAATTTCATTGCATCTTTCTTGCAGAAAATAAACAATGATGTGAATATTCGTGAAATTTCTAAATTGTACAAATTGTTACATTATACAAATTGCTTTAATCATCAAATCGTTACTTTATTCAGTTAAAATTAATGATTATTGCTCTGAGTATTTAAACCTTGAATTGACGTTTCTGCAAACTCCAGTGTAATGATAATAGAAAGATGCAGTAAAAGCTGTGAGGAAAACAACAAAAACTCTGCATTATTAATTAGTGGCATTTCTAAAAAACAGGGTTTGTGAGGGGAAATGTGTGAGCTGTGTGTCATAGTGTCACTGGCGAGCCCAGTCCACGCTTTCAAAGAAAGGGTCAAAAGGTCATTGGGGGGCAATCACCCCTTTACATTTTGTTACGTGATTCAAAAAGCTAATTGATTTAAACAACATACAATGAAGCTAATAATAAAGCATAGGTTAGAATGTTAAATCATAATCACAGCTGCCACAAAAGAAAAAAGCTCTTTTTTTCCACCTTTCCAGTTGTTATGGTTTATTTGCTAATACGTCTAAGTCCTAATTACAGAAAACAAGAAGCACAAGTGAGTTAGTATTATCAATGGTTTCCAACAACTTCAAATTTTACAACACATTTAATTTATTTTCACTTACTCCTACCTAAGAATGAAGTACTTTATATAATGGTGCCATATTATATTCTAACCCATTTTCCAAATTTCGGAAATAATATTGAAACAAAATTTGTGACACATTTTTGCTTTCGTATCATAAATACAAAACCTAATACTTGAATGTGATAAGAACTTTTTCAATTTTAAATAATTTCAAGAAATAAAAGACTAAAAAAAAACTTTCTAATCCACCAGTAATAAAATCCTGAGATTTAAATATTGTCGCAATTGGCAAACAAAGGTAACAAAATGAGATAAAAAAGTATTATTTTTTATGATTCACACAGCGGCTTTCACTGTGTTTTTTGTGACTGAATAAACATAAAACCTAACATAATTTGAATCTACATTAAGGCAATCTTTCTAGTTAACTTTATTTTGGAAACCACTGCACGTTTTTTTCTTTTGTTAAATTGAATAATTTCTTCCACCACCATAGGATTTGATTTAAAGGGTTAGAGGGGGTAAATGCCACAGAAAAGCAATAACAATAATAATAATGATACAATAAGTGGTACATGCAAGCAAGCAGGCAAAAGCAACCAACAATGTCCCCATTCCAACACTATAACAATCAAATACATCATCAAGCACTTCATTTCCGTGGATTCAACAAGGAGATATTTGGAGGAGTAGAAGAATATTGGCTCATTAGAAACAACAAATTAAATCATGTAAAAGTCATGACATCTTAAAAGTGTTGTCTAACAACTTAATATGTAAATAAAGCAAAATACCACATAATTTACTTCTGATTCACAACAAGTTTAGAGTTTTCACAGTTCTTGTTCAATCCTGATAACATTCAATAAAGCTACCTCAGCAGTTAGCTCTTCATTCTTATGTATTCCTTCTTTTTTAAATACATAGCCTAAGTTTCTATTCTAATTCAACAATTTGAAATATTTCTTAATTCTTCGAAGTCATTTTATTCTTTTCTTATAAAATTTTACAATAAAAGCATCACTTAGATTTTGTACAATATATAAAATAACTCTGATCTCTTACAAGTTAGTCATGGTTTACTACTACTAAGTCTTAAACTGTAATAATCTTCTACTGTAATAAGCAGTAACTTATTAACCCTGACAAATACTTAGGATAGAATATATTACATGTACTTATAAATTATAGCTATCCATATAATGTTAAGTATTACTAAGTTGATGGTATATACTCTGAATATTAAATTATAGACTTTCAAAACCTTAAAAAATTTGTTGCATAATTTAATTCCATGTTAAGAGCTTTATAAATTTCATGCATTCTTTTAGTCTTTACATTGCTCTTTTCTGTATGATCATAATCCAAACGAAGCCAATATTCCACAACTCCTTTCTTTCTCCTTGTGTTGCCCTATAATTTCGGAGAGTGATAATAATATAAAACCGCTTTGTTTTGTTGGACTGGGCTCACCTGAATTATTAATGTTTTCTGGAGTTCCCTCCTGTGTAATATCTTGATTGACTGCAATGATGACTTCATTTGGTGGGGAATTGATTGCTGGAATGCTCTTTTCACCTGATGGGAGGGAAGGGGATGATTTACCCCCAACGGAAATGCTGTTTATGGACGCTACATGGGAAGAAACAATAACTTCAATTATGTGTGACAGTGTGGTACGCTAAGGTTATGTCTTTGTAAGTTCTGAAGCATAGTCCGCTACCAGTATTAAGATTAATTTGTGATTTGTACAGCTTGGGTTAATATACTTTAGTTTAGAATTAGTTTGAAAATGAAATATTATTTACCAATAATTCTGTAATTTTAAGATGCCACATTAAATGTCAGCTTTGATTGTAATTTGACTATTTATTTGTCTAATGAAACATGATTTAATTAACTCAATCAACTGTTAATTTTATAAGAAAGGATTATTTTTCAGTTTACACTCAGAATTGTACTGTAAAACATTATTATCATCAGAATTATGGTAAACTCTTCGTTTGAAAAATAATTCTTGGCATTACTTTACTTATAAGTGTTTAAATAATACATCACAGCTGAACTTCTTTTTTCCAAGCATTAAAGCATATATTACAAAAGTCATGTTATCTGTATAGTAATACGAAACCATCTTTTGTCAATAAGCTTGTCTCCCCACATGAGTACATGCCTTCAACAATACAATACCATAGTAAGTACTGCAACAATGAATGGTAACAATGTCCACCTTTAATAATAAAGCCACCTATATACCCTAGGTAGGAGAAATACAATCAATTAGTTGTGCAGATATAATCCCTTTAGTGCTGATATATGGAGACTCTAAGGTTAGTTCAGTTCATGCTGGAATAATCAGTCAAAAGGTAAAGTCACTACAGAGGACTCCATACATTTTACAATTCTTCAATTTGAAATCTTATTACTACAAAATATTAAATAGAATCACAACAAAATATTGTTTTTTACGTTCAAGTACAGAAGAATAAGCTATGCATTGATGCATGCACAAAAAATTCTTTCATATTTTTGTAAAATGGAAAGTTTAGTAGTATGTAAGTATTTAAACAGTACCATAATTTATGAAGAATATAAAGAAATTTTGAAGGTAGAAAAATTGGTATAACGCCATCAAACTGGATTATGTTATCTCCGGTAGTAATTGTTTTTCTCCCAAATATAATCTCCGAATTACTCTGTAGTCACTGAAATTTTGAGTATGCAGTCACTGTACATAGAAAGCAGTCCCCATTTACCATTACTAAATGAGACTGGACATGCTACTTATGTTCAAAAGGTCTCAAGCATTTTTACAATTATGTCAGATCCTGTCATTGAACAGATAAACAGTTTGTACTTTAAAGTTGGTTTTCTCTGAATATGCTATGAAATTGACTTGAATGTTAAAAGAGAATAAAGATACACAACATGTAAAACACACATTATTCAATCAATTTACAAAAACATATTATATAGGAATTTACATCATTTCCAATTCACTGAGGAGCATTAAAACCATGAATAGCAGTTATTTACAAAAATAACAGAAATCATTCAATCTGAACACACAATTCAGTTTGCTCACACATTCTCTTTTAAAAACCCACAAAAATACATGTAAACAAGTTATACTGTATTTAAAGTAAGTCACCCAATGTTTCACAATAGTTGAAGTTTTGACCTGTACTGTTTAAACAAGGTGCTACCTTAGTAGAATATTAAGCTATACAGTATGCATAAATATTTTAAATTAACACAGAAATTTCACATAAAAATAAAGTCCCTGTACTATTTAGTAAAAAGTAGTTAACATATTCAGAGAACCACCATAGTCAACAATTTACAGTTTCCACAAATAATTTTGTACCCTAGTTCCCGTTCACAATAAGCAGCATCCCCATTAAGTGCACCCAACAATAATATAATCCTCTAACTAACCCTGAGGTTCAACTTCATTCTCCTCGTTTCCAAGACTAGGACAAACACATGGGGGACACGTAGGAGGAGGAGCTTCAGAGAAATAAATAGTTATGTTAATTATCGTATCGTCAGTTACCAATGCTGGAAGATTTACGAGAAAGGAATATTTGACGACAACTTGGATTTGAAGATGGTAAAAAATGGGCTATCAACAACGTGTTAATTATTAATTTATTTGCAGAATCTGAATTTATGATTACTAAAAGTTTTGTATAAAATCTTTTGGCATTACAAAATCACAAGTTTTAGTAGGTTTAACTGTGACATCAAAAATCTTTTTTATTATATGAATTATTACCACCTTTTGAAACATGTTTTTTTATGAATACTGATTTATTTTGATTATTTTTTAAATCTAGCTCCTTTAAAGCTGGTTTTCCTAATTTCAACAAATATGAATACTGTATCATTCACAAAAGTTCATAGGTAGATTTTGATTTGAAGTCCATTCCATTTGAAGAAACAAATGAAATGTGGTAATGAGTTTGATCACTTCAATTGAAGGATAGATAGATAGATAAATATTTTATTGTTTCACGGCCATTGGCCATAACAAAACATACAATGAAATATGGACACTTTTGTATACATTATTAATTTGG
>JAQIWE010004658.1:0-10579 GCA_034698565.1 Campodea plusiochaeta
ACTGAAGTAATATGTGATTGCATTATTGAATACCAAAGGTACAAGTAGGCATTTTTATACGTGATTTTAATTGTAGCCTCATTAGAAGCCATTGCAAGTTTGCCCTCCAGAGAAAATGACGTCATAAACCGTGAAATCATTTATTTAAAATGGAACTGTCCATAATCCACATGGACACATTTGCTCATAGTTAGTCTACAAAGGAAATGAGAGATGGAGTCAAGAGAGTGTTCATGTGGACAAATTAATTTTGAATTTTCTTAAGAAATTGTAGCTTATTTTCTGTAGCAAAAAGTGGATTAAGATATTAT
Source organism: Campodea plusiochaeta (assembly GCA_034698565.1). Classification (NCBI taxonomy): domain Eukaryota; kingdom Metazoa; phylum Arthropoda; class Diplura; order Rhabdura; family Campodeidae; genus Campodea; species Campodea plusiochaeta. The sequence continues at coordinate 312 of JAQIWE010004658.1, forward strand.
TCTAAGAAACAAACAATAGTGCTATATAAGTGCAATTATTTTTTCCAGCATTACTACACTACATCTCGTAGATGCTGATCATGAGTATTCAACAGCCGAACTGCTAATAATAATTGCCAGAAGCCTCACTCAATTACATACACTTCATCTTGGAGCTTTTTGTACTACGGATAAAGGGTTACATGATTTCTTGTTGGAAGCAACTAAGTTACAGAAATTACATATCAGAAATGAAGGAGATTTCCTTTATGGAAGTATTGCTGAGGATTTCATACCATTGACGTAAGTATTAAATTATTACGGTACATTGGATTGTTTAGTGTTTTTACTATTTGCCTTCAATGTGTAAATGTGACATTCCAAAATAATAGACATAAAAGTCTGATACTTTATTGGTACTATCCCAAACAAACAAATCTCTTGACTTACGCATAATCTGCAAAAATAATGACTGATTAGTAGAGTTGTTATAATCATTTTCATAAACGTTTAAACGGGACGTAAGCGAATCATTTTTATGTTTTTTTATCTACTCGTAATAATGTGATTTTATCCCTCACCCAATGTCAAATTGCTTTAAAACACGTGCAAACAACAGGAAAATCTCTTTAATACGAAATTGCTGACGGCACTAAAATATAATGACTAAACGGGTTTGTAATAAGCGATTTTCTAAAAAAAAAAGGGGGGAAACCATCATTTAGCGTGGTATGTTATCCATGGTAATAAAATAACACCGTAAACAATAACTTTCCATGTATAATAGCCATGGAAAATCAATTAAATTGTTGTTTTGTAGACGAGACTTGGTCTCAGTCTCGGCTGATCTCGTAGGAACCCTATTGTTTTGTTCCTTCTCCGTACTATTGGCAACCATCCAAAAGAAATGAATAATTAAATAATATTTTATATTAAGGTGAGCAATGTCAAAATTTATAGTCTAAATTAATATTTATTATCAGTAAAATTTTATACAAAGTTAAAAAAAATATTTTAGACAGATCTTCCGGTGTTGCTTGAATACAGTATTGTGTGTTTGTGTCCAGATGATCGTCTGACCAGAATGACTGTATAGTGAACAGGCTCAAGGTCACGTTGACATGTATAAGAAAGAAGGAGAGATGAATGCACAATTGCACATGCATCGAAAAGGATGAGGATTGTTTTGATATTTGATTCATTCAGTAGAGGATGGAATATTGCCGTAGAAGGATGTTTTTGTTTTATAATATAACTTTGAGTTTATGGTTTACGCTTATATTTGGTTGATTTTTGTCATTTTTATTATTTTTTTACATGTAATACAAAACAACAATTTTCTGGTTTCTTCCGTTTATACGTTTAAGAAAATCGGTAATCCGTAAACGTTTAAACGATAACAACTCTACTGATTAGTGTTCATAACTTTTGTATAATTTGTATATTGATAAAATGTATAAAAATTTATCAGAGTAAATGATTATTTTTATTAATAAATTTGCTTACAATACCAGTAAAAAATTGACTTCTAGACCTATATGTAATTATTAACCTTGATCTATATAATATGGTATAAAAACTATCATGATTATCATATACACTTGGAAGAGTCAAATAAAATTTATTATTTGTTATATTATTGTTATTATAATACCAGAGATAATGGAAAAGTCCATTATCTTGAAAATGATTTTTACAGACACGGACAATGCTAAGCCAGGGCATTAAATTCCAAGAAAAGGGGATTTGTTTTCCTAGGGGATCTATGGTATAACAGTGAATCACAAATTATTAAGTTATTTTTTTATTAGAGCTTCGCAAATATACATTGTGTTAAAATTATGATTTGTATAATAGAATACTGTTGTAAGTGTTGTTAGTTGTTGGCTTTTCCATAGTCTAGGCAAGGTGAAGACAGCCATTCCCATTAATAGTGCTTTAAAGTTATTTCCCTCGGACAACAGACTTGTGGAACCAGTTAAACAGCGATGCAGTAAACGGCAGTACCATTTCGGTGTTCAAGAACTGTTTGAAAGACTATTTTCAACCTTAGGAAACAGGATTATTTCCTAACCCATGGAATAGACTTTATAAACCCTTTACTTTTTGTGACCTTGGAGCTTGTGGAGAAATCACAAGTTAATACCACTGAAGAGAATTAATTAGAAGAATTAATACCATAAAAGTGATCTCGTCTCTAGGTTTTAACATGCACACCGGCTAGCTTTATAGTAAAGGTACTTTCATACGGTGGGAAACGGGAATGACTGTCTTCAGCTTGGTGACCCTTTAGTCTACGTCTTTATGTTTAACATTGAACAAGTGCAACTAACAAAATCAAAATTTTTGAGAGTTAGCAATTTAAAATTTTCAACCTCTTAGAAAGATAGTGCTTAAGTAAAAAAACATTATTATAGAGAGAGAAATAAAGCTGAATCTCGTTGAATGAAAAAGTCAATTTCATTAGATATATCAGTTAAATTTTATTTGCACAGCATAATATTGTGATATTTGTGTTGTTAATAAAAGTATACAATTTGTTTCAGAGGTGATGAGTGGGTGAATGTGATTGGTACACATCCAACTTTAAAAGAATTGGATTTAAAAGGTTGCAGACATTTGAAGAAAGAAAATATAAAAATTTTGGAATTGACCTGTAGACAATCTGCTATTAAACTAGTTTGTTATGATACAGATGGTCGGAAATGTTTAAATTGTGAGCAACTATATCATGTTATTCGTTTGAAGTAACTTTAAGAGATTTTTAAGGTATATTTCCCTCTAAAAGTTTTGAAGTAAATTTATGGCAAGTACAGATTATAACATTGAAATTCATAAACAAACTTTCTACTGTAGACCTATTTGAAAAATTTTCTTCAGATATTACGATTTAATGTAATACAAAGATTCAAAATTATGTTGTACCTTTATGAAGTTGTTTCTTTGTGATAATATCTATGGGCATTATTATTTTCATAAATACTGTAGTTCTGTAAAATAAGAAATTTATAATAATTATTCTGTATTGTATTAACAACCAAAATCTGAGTAAAGCTTTAAAGTTAACATTTTGATAGGAGAGAGATAATGTGCGATGTATTATTCTTTTTTTTGTATGAGATTATATTTTACTTTAAAGTTGAATACGGTATACTGTAGATCATATAATTTCTTTCTTTTATGATCTTACATTATTGTTGCAAAATTATAACTGTTAGTGTAAAAATATGTTTAAAAGATAAGCATTTTTGTGTGAAAGACTGAAAGCTCAGTATTAGTAGAAAGTGTGATAAAATTTCTAATATAGTGTTGTAATACGATGAAAATATAAACATACATCATTATGTCTGTTTATTATTTTCATCTTATTTAATTCCCTTACATTTTTAATAACTATTTATTATAGTGTTGTAAGCTTATCTGTATACAAGCAGGTCTGAAAATAGAACTGTTTTTGGTAAACAAAAATGGTTAGGTGATAACCAGTTTAGTATAATTTAATTTTTAATAGAAATATTAATTGGAACACAAATTATATTGTATTCACAGACTGTATAATTTTGTGCTTATTTGCAAATACTAATATTAGTACACAAATCTGAATATAAGGTAAAACTTCTGTCATTGCTTGCAATAATAGTCATAAAGAAAATTCTTTTTTGAAAGTGATCATTTCTTTAAAAAAAATCTTAAGCAGTTGTCTTGACCAAGTTCTATTACTTTTTTGAAATTTATTAATTTACAAGTGAATGTTTAAAGCACAATGTGAAATTGATTGAATAACTTGCAGAAGACTATAGTTATAATGTTGTATTCTGTTGTTCATAAAGAATATTTGCTCAAACTGACTGCAACTTTAATTTACAACAGAATAATACCATAATATATAAAATCTTGTAATGTTAATGGAAATATAAGTGCCTTGTATCTGAAACTTCGAAATGATAGAAAAGAATATATTTGCAATAGTTTTATTTTCATTATCAAAATTACTATTTTGATGGATTTCATGTTTTGATATGATGTAACGTACATAATAATTATGATAATAGTTTATATTACACCGACTGTTGCATAATACATATTAGTACTTTAAGGTGGCATAAATTATATTGTTGCTTATTCTAAATAAAATGTGAGTTACTGTGATATGCCTCATTATTTAATAACTGGTTTCTACAGTTTATAAAAAAAATGATAAATAAAATAGTTATTATTTTAATCAATTTTCACTTTATTTGTGTTGAAGTTACATAAAAAAGTGGTATTTCAAAGATGAAATTTTTTATTGTGTTAACTTGTTCTTGATTTATTAATAGTGTAAGAGTGGGAGTAGTAAAGCAGTCAATATGATTTAAAACATCATAAACATTTATACAATGTCATTTTCAAATGAAAATAATTCACAAAAAATATTTTCCAACTCTTACACTATTAACAATAAGTACATCTTATTCTAACTCATATAAACTGATAAATGACATATTAGATCAGCCTGTTATCTTACCACACTCGTTTACTATATGGTTCGTCGAGGGTCTAATTTATCATAGCGACTATTCAAAGCATATAGGCTACGCCTGGTTGCTTAATAAATAAACTAGAAGGTATATGAAATGGATTGAAATGTGTCCAAAGCAATAAGATCAACAGATGGATATTGCGGTGCTGTCATCGTGACTTAAATTATTTCTTATACAGAATACTAAAATATCTATTACGTGTATTATCCAGGTGAACAGAAATAACATTTCTTTTTATCTCTTTCAGGATGAACAAAGTGTTCCAATTGTTATTTGTAAGTGCTGTATTAAGAAGAAACCAATAAAACCACCCGAAGTGTTCGTACCATCCTATGAAACAGTAAGTTTGAGAAGAAGAGAACATTTGTAATAATTATGTTTAGTCTACTGATTGTAATGTATTGGATGTTAAAGTTTCCCATTAATACGAGTGAAAAATTCATAAATGAAACAAAATTCTTTGTCAATATTTCAGCGAAGTTCCTTCATCACTTTTATCAAGACGTAACTATAATGAATCCATGTCTCTTAGAAGCAAAATCAAGATGGTATTGGATATTGTTTAGAAGAACATTTACTCTATGATGAAATAAAATCTGCCTTAACGTTCTTCTTATAATTTTTATTCAACCGACGAGGTTCCAGTTTTAAGAAAACCATCATCGGGGTTATTGTGAATAAAAAACACATTTTCTAATAAAATATCAGAAAAAACTCAACTTCTCAGTTTTTTCTTGTCACTTGTCAGCTTTTTTTTAAATATTTTATTTCTGATATCTAGCATATTTTATTTCATTTCCTCTACTGGTTAATTCCAAGAATTCCTTTCTGGGAAGCTTTTAAAAATTGATTATATGATTTAAACTTATTTTACTTTCAGCAAGAGCCGAAACCTGCTGTGAAACGAATTCTAAGTAATTATTATCAAAGTACATGGTTTAAGGAACGTAAAGAATGGGAACAGAGTCATAAACAATATCATTTGGATGTAACTGCAACTTCGAGAACTAAAGAATTTATTTATGGGAAACCTAAACCTGAGAGACTCGACTGCCCGCCTGAAGAGTCAAAATTTCAAATCAGGAGGTACATTTTGCAGGACATTTTTTTTTATTTATTTCTTTATTAGGTTTCTGTAAATAATCCAATATGAATTTTTATCCAGAACATTTTTTGTGAGAGTGTGCTATAAAGGACTCCATCCACATTCCCAGTAGCATTATACAGGGTAAGCCAAAAAACAATCCCCCAATTTTTAAACGATGATTTCTCATGATCAACTGGAGATACAGTCTTGAAATAAAAACCAAGTGAAGGTGCACTCAATTGCCGATCGATATACGCATAGCCTTTTCCCCAAAAACCTTATGTAAAAAAAGTTGCCAAAAATGTTTACAACACAAATTCCTCATTTCTGTTGTTTCTTTATTTTCTTTAGAACTAAATATTTTAAACAGATATAGCATGAGGGATAATAATGGGAAAAACCAACATAATTAAACTGTATCATTTTTGGAAGTGTGAGACAACCTATTGTTGAGAAATTACTGGCTTACAAAATTACGTATCACTTCATCAAGCTCTGGCTCTTTGTATACAGCTTCAACTTTCATTTTCCTATTTATGGGGCAGTATTTGAGATCTAAATTATTTTGCCATAACTTGTCAAATGATTATAGAGTAAAGAAACATTTCATAGTGATAGATTTCATAAATATTTTCAAACCCCAAAATCTTAGCAATTCACGATATTTTTCATGTGGACAACTTTTTTCAAGTAAGGTTTCGAAAAAATGCTGTAGCGCAGCTGCTGTCGCAGGTAACACATATTATTATAGGCAATTGAGACTACTTTCACCCGGTTTTTATTTCAAGACTTAATCTAAAGTCGATCATTAGAAATTGGTGTTTAAATATTGGGGGCTTGTTTTTTGGTCCACACTGTTCAATTGAAAACACGAAATTTAAATATCAATTTTACTGTGATATCATTATTTTTGGCATCTGTTGATTTGGTAAGCAGCACGATTTTTCCGGTAATATTATTATTTTGAAGTGATATGAATTAAAGTGTCCTATACCATGATTGCCATCGTATTCTTTCTTTGTTATTATTGTTAATAAAATAATTTATTTTATAAATGACAAAGCCATCAAAATAAAATAAAATTAAACCACTAAAATGCAGCTTCTTTAGAATTCAGAATTAAAAAAAAAACTTCTATATCTTGATAATGAAAACTGTACCCTCAAAATTTAGAATTTATTAACACATTATTGTTGTCACAGAACATATAAATATATATAAATTTCTGCATAACTAATATTGCAGTAATAATGTTTATTTCTTCCAGATTTAAGAAAATAAAATCTCAAGTGGATTGTTGGAATAGAGATTACATAGCAGAATCAAGTAAACCAAGACCTGATCTATGTAAAACTTACAGAGATACTTGTTGTCCATGTTATAGCAAAGATATTAATAAAGTAATAACTGTTTTCTAAATAATTAAACTTATACTGATTGTTTTTGAATGGATGGATTTTGATAAAAAAAAATACCAGTTTTTAATTATGCAAAATACTAATTATATTTTCATTATTTTATTAAAAAAAATACTAATTATATCTTCATTATTTTATTATCATTATTATCTATATTGTCTCTTCATTATAATGGCAAATATTATATGTTGTCTAAACCTTGGAGGTACACTGCAAGTGCCTTGCCACCCACCCCTCCTCCTCGATATCACCTCTATGTGTAGAACTTATAAAAAATTATACAACTCGTCTGTTTAAATCGCAGAAATATGTAGATGAAAGGATATTATATTATCTTATCAAGCAATGAATGATAATATATTATGGTCCTGGATATCATCGAGAACGGAGTATTCTTTTATAATTTATTTTTCTGTCCTCTGTTTATTTGTCCTTATTTTTGTATTGTTTCTTTTCTGTGTTTATACTCTCTTGATAAAGACTAAAGTTTGTTAGTTGAAAATTTATTTGAGAAATTATACCTATTATTGGAAGTTTAAAGCCCGATTTTATTGTACCAAAACATTATGCAAGAAACTTCTAGCCTCAGAAACACCATTATACAATCATGTTGATATTTTAAGGTTCCTACGAGACGATACCGAGACTAGACCAGGGTGGCCTCGGTTCCAGTTTCGTGCTGCTTTGTAACGAGATCTGATCTCGGTCTCGTTAAAAATGCCAGTCTCGGTCCTGTTTCGCTGGAAAATACCATCAGTCTCGGTCCAGTTTCTTTAGAAAATACAAGTCGCGTCTCGTTAACTGGGCGATCCGTCCTGAAAAACATTTATAATAGAGTCACCCTTACCCAGAGAACAAGAGTTATTCGAACACCATATTAACATTTTAATTTCAATAATTATTATTATTTGATTTTTTTCAACGAGCACATGATTTTTTCAACGAGCGATTTTTTCAACGAGCACATTTTTTACATAAGGTTTTTGATTTTTTTCAACGAGCGCACCTTTGAAAGCTTGAATAACAATGAAGAGTAGAAATTTCATAAACATGGATCGAGATTTCCTTCGAGTGGCTCACCTTTTTATTTCAATCCATCGAACTCTTCATTTTTTAATATTGAATGTATTGAAGAAGATATCATTTACATGCAGAAATCACACTTTAATACATTCCAAGACATCACTTTAACCAGCGTGTCAATAAATTTATTATGAATTCAAAACAACAAAGTTAACTAACGAAATCTGCTTTCCTCTGGATCAATATGCAGATTAATCATTAGACGTTAACCATTAGAAAAAACACCATAGAACTTGTTAAAAATATTTATTCAAAAGAAAGTGATTACATCGAGTTCATTTCCAAGGCATGGGCATGATTCTTTCCTATGTTTGCATGGATCTGGTCTAGGAACTTTCAAAGCTTCAATATAACCTTTATTCCAACAGTCAACTGCACACTTTATTTTCTTAAACCTGAAAAAAAGTACAGTATATGTATAAGCAGACAATTTTGAATATGTAAAAAGCTCTCCAAGAATTCTGATGATGGTTTTACTTTCAAAATTGCTCAGATAAAGTATAATAATTCCAAAGGAAATACTATTTTTAGTATTTTGAAATGATATATTCACTGCCTCTACAACGTTTGCTTTTGGAACATCAGGCTAAAAGTTTTTGCTATAATTTGATCTTAGCCTAAGCGGTCTGTTCTAGCATACTCAGTAATCTTAAGGGAGAAAAATTATGTTAAGTCTGGAATAATCCAAGTTCTCCTGTAGTTTCTTCATTCATGTGAAAATACGAACTTTCCAAAAATGTCTTTAAATCCATGAAAATCAGTAAAAGCAATTAATCAAAATGCTAGATTACAACCAATCTCGTCAATGAAATTATTAGATAACGAAAGAGTATACCAATCAATACACAAATACAGTATATTTAAGTTACGAAACATCTGAAGAAAGTTTTAAATAAATAAATAAACGTGGTTCTTTTCATAACTATATTTATGTCATATCGACCAACATAGGGTTTCGGATTTAATAATCTATCATGGGCCATATGAAAAAAATGTTGAAATCCAACTGATTTGAAACACAAATCTATCTTACAAGAGTAAGTTCTTTTAGCGTGCCTATTCGTGGCCATAACAGTTTGGCCATAACAGTTTTTCGTGACCATAACAGTTTGAAGTTATTTTCCATTTATGGAAGAAACTTATAAAGCAACACATATAATTATCACATATCCCAAGAAGATTAATCACATTACTAATATTAATTTCTAGTATATCAAATCTACACAAATGGAATTCAGAGTTATCTATGTCGTGAAGCCATACCTTCTTAATTGAAACTTGGACTCAACGTACAAACAATTAAGATCTTCAAGTTTAGGTTTTCCGAGAACATACTTTTTACTGTACTTAATCAATGAGCGTTGTAGAAGTTCAGCCTCCTTTTGTTCCACCCAGGCGTTATGTTCTTTGACCCATACAGCACCATAATAATTAGACAACAGTTTCTTAATTGGTGGTTTTTTCTCACTCTGGAAATAAGATAAAAATGTAACTGTAGATTATTTTTATTTGAAGAACGGGATCAAACATTTTGTTGATAAATTTAGATTTATTATGATATAATTGCAATAAATCGTAATCAGCACATAGTGGCACTTCGTAATATTATAAGAATTCTGCAGAAAATACTCTTTCAAAATTGAAAGTAATGTTTGAGGGAAAAAACTTTAAAATGGTAGTAATTCATCTTCAAAATTATGGATTAGACCACTTCAAACTTGTTTCAAGTGGTCTAATCCATAATTTTGAAGATGAATTATTATCAAGAAAAGCCACTGAATCTCCGAAAATCTATTAACTTTAAAATGGGTTAATAAATTTAACCAATAATTTTATTGTAATTATTTGAATAGTTACAGGAGTAAATTTAGCTGTTCTTTCACCACCGATTTGCCAATGTTTCTTTGAAATACAATTTCATCAATTAACATTTTGCATTTTTAAAACTTTAAACTTTTGGAAACAGGCGTTTTGTCTAGAAATTGAAATCATTATAAGAAAATTTCGTTTCAACTTCAAATCTTTTCACATATCAATATTCATTTTCAGTTGATTTTATTGAAGCTATATTATACAACTTAATTTGGTGATCGTATTGAGGTAACTTAGGTGTAATAATTCAAGATGATCTAAAGTGGGACAAACAGTGTGTGCAAGCTTCAAAAAAAGGAAGTAGAG
>JAQIWE010004659.1:0-10572 GCA_034698565.1 Campodea plusiochaeta
TGACGTTTCGTTTGATATATTATCATACAAATATTTAAAAAAAAATTTGAAAATATTTGTATGATAATATAGCAAATGAAACGTCAATCCAGTATTTTATTGTGTTCTGAAGTGGTCTAATCCATAATTTTGAAATGAATTAATATCAAGAAAAGCCACTGAATCTCCGAAAATCTATAAATATTTGATAAAATCAGTGGTTCTTATAAATAATGCTTAATAAATAAATGTGCTGAAATGGCAATAGTTCGGTCATCACATGGTTATTAAATTATCACAGTATATGAATTCTATGACGTTTACTTCATCAGCATTAGTCAATAATCACTGACTTCCCTCAAGTAAATATTACGGTATATTGGATAACATAATATATGATATACGTCATTACAAGTATATCCAGAAATTTCTGGATTGATACTGACATCAGCAGCCAAAAAGGTATAAAATTTGAATTTTACTGCTGCGTGATGCTGGATCTTATTTGAATGAGTGAAACAATCTTCTTATTTCTTTTGAAGATGTAAGAAGATTTATTATTTCATATATTTTTTTAAATAATTATTAGAGAATGCAAAAACAATGAATTAAACCAACTTTATACCTTACATTAGAATAATAAATTAAGCACAAGAAAAAATTCACCTCGAGTGGGAATCAAACTCACGACCTTTGTATTACGCACTGGCACTGCTATTACCACTAAGCTATGGAGGTACATGCTTTTCTCTTGTACTTAATTTAATATAGTAGCTATATAATATTAAATTTAGTACAATAGAAAAGCATGTACTTTTGAGTTACAGATACACATAGAAACAGCTACCATCAGGTTTTCGCAAGAGATTTAGTACACTAACTGCTCTCAAATTTCATAAGATATTTCTGCATCAATTGATAATAATAAAGTAATGATAATGATTCTTCTTGATTTACAGAAGGCATTTGATTCCGTGGGTCATACAGTTCTATTAAAAAAAATTAAAATTAAATAGTTTTTCTGATTTGACCCTTCAAATCATCAAGCCTGATTTATCAAATCGTTTTCAAAAAGTTCGTATAAATTCTCAATATTTTGAATATTTACCTGTAAATATTGGAGTCCCCCAGGATTCAGTGTTAGGATCATTACTTTTCAGTCTTTTTATTTATGATATTCCCAATGTTTGGGAAGTAGTAAAATATCACCTTTATATAATAATTTAAATAATATTCATGCCTGGGCACTTTCTAATTCAATTAATCTAAATCAGCAAAAATATTTACAGCTTTTCACAAAAAGTCTTCATCTAGATCATTTGCGAATTTAACAAATCTCCCATGTCTTATTATAAACAATACTCCAATTCCATATAACGTATAGAAGTTAAGAATCTTGGAGTAATATTTCTTGAAAATCTCATATGTTCTTCTCACTTTGAAAATCAGTTAAACAGTTACTTCAAAAAGTAAAGTACTTTTATCGCTTCAAGAATTTCTTAAATTCCGAAATGACAAAACATTATTGGAAGCAATAATATTTCCTAAGCTTGAGTATGCTGTCCCGATATTCGCACAACTTCCAATGACGATTCTGAATATTCTGCTGCTCGATTTATTCTCAACAAACGAAAGATCGAAAGTGTGTAAGATTATTCCTACCAGTGCTTCATTGGTTTCCAATGGAGAAACGTTTTTCTTATTCATCACTTATTCATTGCTATAAATGTATAATTAATACTTTGATAAATTATTTGATAAATTTTCTCATGAGCATGTAACAAGAGGTAGTAGAAGTGGATTACATAAACACCCTAAAGCAATAACTAACATTTTGAAGAATTCTTTCGTATATATCGCCACTGCATTGCGAAATGCTGCTCTGCCCAATGATCTATGCACAATTGAAACAATACAGCAATTCAGAACTGCCTGCTATGAGTATCTGAACTGAAGGTGATTTTTTAGAAAAACTATCTAAATATATTTCATATGTTATTCATTTGTAATAATTTGCATCTCGTTAATTTTGGAGGGTGGGGGTAGATCATCTGTGATCTTAGGTAGATCAAAAATCATGTGAAGAAATGTTATACATTTAAAATTATGTTGCAGTTAAGTAGAAGAAAGGTATTTTATGCCTAACTTCGTTGCTCAATAAAGTCATTTATTATTATTATTATTTTGGATTTGAGTTTCACCATGTAAGGTGGATTATACATTGTTTGTGGCCTGATTTGAAAACACAAACAGCTTCTTGGAATTATGAATCATAGGGAGAAAGGGTGGGTAAAAAATTTCAAAAACATGTCCACGAGGGTTATGAACGCTTCCTTATAAATGTGCTAACTTTACTACATTTTAGAGATGGATTATTTTCGACGTTTTGATAGTAAGAGATTTACTGCACACATTTGGCGCTCTACAGCAAGAGAAAATTGTAACGTTTATTTATTATTATTCACCGGTCTGTGCTACCTTGTAGAACTAATATAAATTAAAATATAAATATACGTGATAAAAATTATTAACATATTTTAAAATTCCTAATGATGTAATATACGAAAAATTAGGGGGGAAACTGGCTTATTAGATGAAATTACATCATTAAAATATTCTATTTTCAAATAATGTCAAGTTATTAAGAAATAAATTATACCCGGATATTTTACAATATCAAAGTCGACGATCAAAGTTCCTATTCTTGTTAATTCCCAAATATCGGGATGCTCGCGCCCCGTGTTAAGAAAGAAATTCCACAACAGGTTACGTAAATATATATCCATATCATATTGTATTTCCCCATCAATCATTGTTGCATAATAATAATAATATTGCAACACAATTGAAACAGTAACGTGAGGAGAATTTCCTGTTAGACTAGAAGACATTAATGTAAATCTGTTACAAAATAAATACATTAGATGCGTAAGCCAGTAACCGGAAATGATTCGTATGTAAATTATATTATAAACAAGGGACGTCGCTAAGGGTGGGCACGGGGGGCTGTGGATTCCCCTGTTGAAATCTCTGCCCCCTTGCCTACCCTACCCCCTACAAAAATGCCTTATTGATGTTTTAAATAAGTCATTAGGACTTAATTCAAATTTGATTGAAATAAAATAGTTGTTAATATGGACAGAAATTAAATTGTAATGTTTTCTTCTTCGTAACATTTATAAGCACAATAATTATTATATCCTAACACATAGATTATACATGATTGTGATCGTTCGAATGACTCTATGAGAATTAATGTATCGAAATAGCAAAATATAATTAATTTAATTATGTTTTGAACCTCTGCCATGGTTAGGTTAGGTTATGGTTAAGTTAGGTGCCATGGTGTATTATATTAAATATGTTCTTGTGAAATTGCAAGTAAAATTTTCCTGACTCAATACAATAACATATATTATAAGTAACATTACTAAATATAATTATTTAAAAGATAAAATTAATAAGGTATACATAATATTTAAATTGTAAGGTATATTTATTATTATTCGCCGGTCTGTGCTACCTTGCAGAACTAATATAAATAAATATATGAATATACGTGATGAAAATTACTATCATATTTAAAAATTCCTGATGATGTAATATACGAAAAAATTGGGTTTTCAGTTTAATGGAGTATTTCTGCAATTTAATATAACTGAATAATGTTCCCATTATACAGTAATTATAGTAAATTTAAAACCATATTAAACTTTTAAATTAAAAAATCCACAAATTTACTAATGTATGGTGTGGTGATAAAAAATTTATATTACTTTTATCTATAGTGACAAGTACAGGCATAATAAATTGAATCAGTTGATTCATTTCATGAAATAAAATTGAAGAGGGTTAGCATTTATATACTATAATTTATACTATAAATTAAAAAAATGCAGGAATAATAACACCGGCATATTATGACCTGACCCCGTTAGAAAATGCTTTGCCCAACCTCTGCTCCCTAGTTGAAACATCCTGGCAACGTCCCTGTTATTAACATTTTATTCCATTCATTCTTTGTCAGTGTTATGAGATGTGAATAACAGCAGTACAGTATTATGAGACGTGAATAACAGCAGGAAGGTTACAAAGTTCACAAGATGACATTTAAGTAGAGCGTGATAATTTCTCCATTAAGCGCTTTAAAATGAGATTATCTTTCTACAAGATTATTAGTACTGCGAAATATTAATACATTTTCCTGTGCCATGACCTTCAGAGAGTTGAATATTCTGATAACTAATTTAATTATATTGCAATAAAAATGAAAGAGCGGAATCATTTCGATTTTACTGATAAACTTCATTAAATTAATATTACATTCTGATGCAAATAAGCATTAAAAATAGTTGAAACTTAATAATACATTATTTTTTGTTTCTGTCCAGACCAAAGATATCTATATTACTCCGAGGTCCAGCAGAATCCAGACCTCGAGAATAGTCAAGAATACTTTACCGATATTATACATCATCATACTTCTGATAGATCTGGATTCATTATTCTTAAAGTTTTCTGGTATATTGATAAATATATAGATAAAAATCATTATCAACATTTCAGCAAGTAATCTTTCGCTTTTATAAGACGATATAAAATGTATACCATCTTGATAAAAAGTGAAGGTACCAGTCTATCTGCAAATTTGTATTTTGTCAGCTTTACCTTTTTGCCACATTTTTTGGTGTCACCCATGACCTATCACGTGGTAAAAGACCTTATCTGTATTTTTTAAGTTTACCTTTCCTGAGATACACAGTGAAAAATAAAATCCTACTTTGGAAATTCTTAATACCCGGATTAGGTTTGTACTTCTGAATTGAAAAATTACAGCCAGAATTACAATTTTTCTCAATGTATGTACTTTTTGATCTATTTTGGGAAGTAATGTCCCCAATTTCAAAATGGGAAGTATTTTTTATTTTTTTTCATTTGTCGAACAAAAGTTTCCGAATAAGAAAATACTTTCCTTATTTACAAAAGTCAGATGGCATAGTGGTTAGAGAGTCTGCCAATTCAAAGAACCGGGTTCAAATCCTGGTGACGGCAGTATTTTTTTAGGCTTAAAGCAAGAAAAAATGCAGACCTAAATGAGACTTCAAATCTTACAAAATAGATGATCGATTAAAAATTCCCAGAATGGGAAAATCCCGTGAAAAAAATATTCCCATCTATGGGTCATTCGTTTTAGAGTCATTTTCAGCCCAATTAGGGTTTTCAGTTTTAACTGTGTATTGAGGATGATAAAAAGGTCTATCTGTAAAATTTAATGTTGTTATTGCAAAATGTTCTATCTGCAATGTTTAACACATAGGACAAAAAAAATCACAATATGCCGAAATTTAAAATTGTCTCTCCTATAAATTCCATTTTAATCAAACAGACTGGTCTTCCTCCGTGATATATTGTCCAAGATTTGTTTCATTTGCGAAATTTATCAATCGTGAAACGTTATAGCAACAATGAATCCAGATTTCTCAGAAGTGTAATGCACAATATCGTAAAGTATTCTTCAGACCTGCACCGAAACGAAAACAAATATAATAATAAGTTTCATATATTTTTAATGCTTATTGCAACAGAATGAGTTTGAATTTGAATACCGAAAAAAATTACTTTATATGGTTAATCAATATGTATATAGCAGAAGAAACGATGTTGTGCTGCTGCAACTCTGTATTAAATTTAATCCAGAATGAACTAATGGAAACTTTTTTAAATATATGTCGCAATTGATATAATGTGTATCGAAAATTCAAAATAGAGAAATGGTATGAACATTAATGCAACTGTTCGGATAAATTTGTTCATACTATATTAATCAAAATTCAATTATCGACAGCAATATTGCTAAAAGAAATTGTACGACAACAGTTGTTTTTGATTGTTATAAATTGTTATAAATTTTAATTTTTTTTTTTATCTCTATTGTATTTCAGGTCCGACCTGGTTCCGTTCAGGTGGGAAGTGTTCGGCATATTGCAAAGGTAAGTGGCAGAGAATGACTAATTATATAATAATATTATACATTCGGGATAATACAACAGTAAGTTATTATATCAGCTTTAATTAAAAAAAAACGTAGAATTATTTATTTCTAAGAAATAAATAATTTTACGTTCCTCTCGCTGTCGGTGTTGGGATATGATATAGGATTCAGCACCATATCAGCATTGAAGACTACTTCAAGGGGTCAGGACAGTTGTTGCTGTATACTGTCAATTAAAAATAGAGTCTATAAACAATATTTTATTATTCCAAGAAACAGTGGCGCAGGCAAGGAGGGATATTGAGGGTCATAACAATCGACGAAAATTAAACTAAAGATTATACTAAAACTATATTAAAAACATTGAAATATCAGGTATAATTGTGAAAGATTATGAGAAAACAATAAACTAATTTTATAAAATATCTGCAAAATTTGCTTAAAAATGGGTACGTTTTCACCTTAATTTTACAAAATTTTCTTTGTCGTGTCAGCCATGTATAGCGTTCCTCAGAAGGTCTTCGACACTGCTTTGGCATATCCCTCCTTTCCAGAATCCTGGCTACGTGCCTGCTAAGAAATTAGTGATAAAAGATTTCTAACTGTAGAATTTTAAAATTTAAGTTAAACTAATAGAATAAATAAGCTAGCTTTATGTTTAAATCCTTCAAATTCAATTCAAATTCAAAAACCTTTATTAGAGTGTCAACAAAGTCAATATACATTGTTCTTCCCTTTATGACACTTGAATTAGTTCCTACTCCCCTAGCCCCGGACCTCAATTTGTTTAAACAATTTATAAACAATAAAATTTGCTAAAAAGAAAACATACACCCATAATTCTTTAGTTAAAAAATATATATTTTTTTCCTTTTATTGACTTCGTGGAGTTATAATATAGATAAAAGAAACGGGAATGAGTCAAGCTGTGAGTTAAAAAGAAAATATTGTTCAGCTCTTCAAGTTATAATAATTTATTTAAAAATGTAAAACTACGACGCAAATCTGAAAGGTCAAGGAACCTTTCAACTGTCATCATAATGTCATTGTTAATGTATTTTAAGGTACGATATTATTTCTATTTTAAAAACAGAAAATAAAAGAGATACCAATCAGTGGTGAAATAAATAACTATTTTGAACTGTAGGTCTTGTCAGTACAATCATGTAACTATATAAATAAACACGAATAACTTATAAAGATTGCAAATAGCTTTAGTAAGAGGTCACAGAAGATAATTAAAGTCAGCGGCGTGTGCATTCAAATAAAACTTGCTCAAACTGGACTTTGATTATGACCGTTATAATGATTAATTGAATACTGTATTTTTTTTTCTTTCTTGATATAACCATAAATTTGGATATTGCCTAATTCAGTGAAATTCATAATGTTCAGTTATAATAGTTATAATATAATAGTTCCTATAACTTAATGATTGAAATGATGCGAAGCGTATAATGGTTGGACGTAAAGTACCGCATTGGGTTTTACCTTTCCGCACCGATAAAGACGTTTAAGGCGCACGTTTTCTAAATCATAACCTGTAGGCTACGCTGCTTCATGAAAATTTTCACTGAGTTTCCGAAGGACCCATCCATACTCTTCATCTATTGAATGAGGTAGATTATAAATAATGAGATTTGAACGACGGGAATAATTATCCTGTTCTACCTGAGCGTTTGGAAGTCTTTGGATTTCGGCACGGTAATGAAAAACTTCACTTTTTAACAATTCATAATCGTCTTTAACTGGCTGGAGTTTTTCATTATAGCGCTATGAATGTCTTTATCAAACGACGTAACTTCAGTCCGTACAAAAGTTGCAACTTCATTCCCTCCATCAGACTACGTATTTGATGCCTTTTAATTTAAATATCTCACTGGCAAAATGCCTTTGGTGTTATATAGTATTTCATTTTTAATAGTATTTTTTAATTTCAGGAAGCAGTAAATTTAATTACGTTCCTGGTACATCGTACGTATATGATTATAAAGCTGAGTTAATAACAGCAATAGAAGGTTCGTCATCTGAAGAATCTCGGATTCACATCCTTTCCAACGCAGAAATCGAAGCTGTAACTCAATGCGAATTTGTTCTAAAGGTGAGGTAATGAACTAAACATAACATTCTTTTTGAAGAAATACCTAAAGGTTGCTGGTAATACAAGAAATACCTAAAGGTTGCTGGTAATACAAGCAATACCTAAAGGTTGCTGGTAATACAAGTAATACCTAAAGGTTGCTGGTAATACAAGTAATACCTAAAGGTTGCTGGTAATACAAGGAAGAATAAGAAAGTTCTGCATAATATTTTTATGGAACGAGAAACTGAAAATAAGAGCTGTGCTGTACCATAGTTGATACGATAAGCAAGTATAACAATGATGGTTATCATTTAATCAATTTATTTCTTTTACACCAAAATTAAGGATTACAAGACAGGGCGAAATTCTCTAATCGAATATGTCTATGTGATTTTTTTATTGTATAAAACTCGAGGTTTTTTCTAACAGCAATGCCACTCGTGCCTTCCCCTCCTGCAGGCACTCCAGGCATTACTTCATCATACCTTCATTGTGAACAAAAGCAAATCATAGAATACACTGGCCTCATTGCACTTGTGATGGTATATTACTACTGAAAATAACTGTTTGTATGTAAAGAAGTTAAATTAATGGAGACATACTGTATTTTCAAGGAATCATTAATATAATTACAAAGAAATGCAAATTATGAATATATTATTACAACAAATATTTTCTTTGAATTCCATTGAATATTTCTCTCTCTATATTTTCAGAAATATAATATTAATTTCAATTGAGGTTCAGAACGAAAGATTGGGTTCAGTATGTTCAGATTTGGTCCGGGGAGCTCATGTCCCAATACAGTCTTGTGAACAAATCCTGCCTGCGGGTTTGGTAGCATAATCTCTTTTCATCAGACCAAATTCTACTAATATCACATCTTTTAAGTGAAAGTTGGGGACCCTAAACTTCTTTTTGGCAGACTTAAAAATAGCAATCGGACTAGAATAGAATAGAAAATATAAAGCAATCGGAAAATAGGAAAAATCGGAGACCGTCCGCGAAGTTCCACCAAAAACTCCTTATTGTAGACCATTTTTTTTTTGTTTCAGATTTGGAAAAATTCACGCCATAATATTAAAAAAAATCAATTTTGCTGTTATTATAGTGTCATTTTTCTACATTTTATCTTTATGAAAAGAATTAATCTGAAATTCCAGGAGGAACGACTCTCTTCTCAAAATTTTCGGGAGGGAGGTTGCCCTATCTGCTCCCCCTCCCCCGTCTCTCCCCCCCACCCCCACCCCTCCCCCGTCTCCAGGGTCCCTGGTGAAAGTATATGACGTTTGTGTAAATTTTAGTATTCTTATTCTAATAAAAATATTTACTTTTATAGTTACATAACATTCGCCTAGAAGATTCTGATTCTGCAAGTTCACATCTTTTGGGAGGTTCAGAAGAACTTGCAAGAGAACTCTCAAAGAATCCTCTCAGATTCACTTTCCAAGATGGACACATTGAGGTGAGATCTTGAGGTGATAGGTGAGGTGAAATCAGAACAAAACACTATGTTTCGTTTTATTCATTAAAGGGTTACCTGCAGCTAAATTGACTTTTCTCATATTATAACATAATATTAGTCTTCCTGATATAAACAACTCATATTATTTTTCTTACCTCACAAAAATCGCCGATTGTGGAGATATTCACCTTAGAAAATGGGGTAAACTAAGCTGTAAGATAGCGGAGCAAGCGTGACCGAAAACGAGACAACTACTGTTACGCAAATAAAATGATTAAATTGCATTATTGTTAAGTCAATTTTGCTATTACTTCATAGATATGATCTAATATGTGTTTTTTCAGTGACTAAAATATTCTCAAGGTAGCGAAGACAAACAATTCGATTTGTGCTACCTTGTAGAACTTTTCCAACTTCTACAAATAGAAATATCTTTTGAGCCGTTATTGGGTCAAAAAAATGTCAAATTTAAAAAAAAATTAAAATAATGTAAGATAATTTTATTTGTACAGAAAACGAGAAATTCATTATCTACAGGTAACCCTTTAAAACTGAAGATACGGTAACTCTCACTCTTTCAGTCATCTCGCAGAAATCTTGACCTGAAATATAAATAGAACTTATATTGTTCAACAATAATAAATACAACAAAATTTCTTTTAAAAAAAGTAGCACTAAAGTAAAATAAATTAGCCATATAAGATTTATAGAAAGAAAAAACATAGCGAAAACTGTTCGCACGGTACTTCGATATTTCTGGTAATTATAGGTTCACCAGGAGTAATAATTTTATTCCTTGCTACACAATATATTTTACAATTATATACATTTAAAATATTTAGAGTTGTATAATTATACATTTATTTTGCAATAAATATTATGATTGTGGTTTCACAAATAAAAAAACTTTTGTTATAATAAACACAGAGGTGGGTATTCGAAAAATAAAGATTCCAATTCTGATTCTAATACCGGAGTTTGATAAATTTTGAATTCCAATTCTGATTCCGATACCAAAACTATATGAATTCCGATTCCAATTCCAATATATTC
>JAQIWE010004660.1:0-10571 GCA_034698565.1 Campodea plusiochaeta
ATAAGGGTTTGGGATCCCAATTGTAGCAAATTTGGCATAATTTCGACATCTTACTGGGTCATTATGGAATAATTATTTATTATTATGTAAGCAGTTCCTGAAATAACCCCTAAGATGTTATTAAAAAAACAGCTTAGGGGCCCTTTAGCTCGGGGCCCCGGGGCGGTGCCCCGGCTGCCCCGGCGGTCGCTACGGCCCTGATTGGATGAATAAGAGTTTACTCATTCACTTCACTTGACGACTTGAGATGATCACATGTTTATCATCCCCCCCTCCCAGCCTCCCTTCTCATTCTTGGCTGCTATGGGAACATGTTAAGATTCCCCTTCCTTTCTCAACAGCACTTCCGGTCATCTTCAGTCAGTCAGTCTTCCCAGCATGCCTCTAAGTTGGAAGAATGGGTGATGAGAACAAATGATTAGAATTTCAGATGCACTAATAACTTAGCTGTATTTAGAATTTGTTTATTAATGTTTTTTCAAAGGCTTACCTTAAAATGTGGATTGAAGAGTTATTAACTGTGAATTTTTTGGCATGATTCTTATCTGCTCCGATCAAGCCTATAAAGAAAAACATGATTTCTCGTTTATTGTTCCCCTTTACCTCGCTTCTAAAGTTCTAATAAATAAATAAATAATTCTGTAAATATGCAAGGAGCTATAGGAACTTTTCGTTAGTTTGCAAAACACTATTATAGAGCAATCTATAGCGAGTCAATCGATGGAACCTGAAAAGACCTTCTACACCTCTAAGATTGGGGCTAGTGATGTGCGAATATTCGAAATTTCGATTATAAATGCAATATTTTTAATATTCGAATTCGATTCGATGTCGAATTTATAGTTTTTGGACTAATTTGTGAAGAAATTTTATATAAAAGGTTGGAAAATTCGCCTAAGTCAAAGTTTTATAGCAAAAATTGCCATTATTACTGTAAATTTTGAAATATTCCATATTCGAAATTTATGAACTATTCGACTCGATTCGATTTCCAATTTTGCTGTTCGCACAGCACTAATTGGGGCATCCCATCATAACTCGACGCTATTTTGAATATTTTCCCCCTTTCTCTCAGATATTCAAATTCCCTAATAATTTAATTTTCGCCCATGTAGCCGTCTTGAATAGCAATAAATAGTGTATACATCTATATCGGTCTTAGAGAATGTTTAAGTGTTTAACTAAGGTGAACGACTCATTTGTTTCTATACGTTCGAAAGGGGAGTATATTCTACGAGATAGAGGAGGAGGAGGCTGTAGTACAGTTTTGGAGCACTTGAATAATATGTTTTAAAGACTGAAGGACGATTTACTTTATATGGAAAGGAATGTCTTAGAAGATTTATAAATGTTTGTTTTAAGAGTTCAGCATAACTTCCTTGTAGTATAAATGTGACTAATTTATATCATCATGAATAAAATTAGAACTGGAGTAATGAGGAAACGACCATGGACAAATAAATCTGAATATACATTTTGAAATTGACGAATTTACCATGTCTTATAGATGAGAGTATTATTTTGTGTATTAAATGAATCACATTACAATAGGTAAATGACCTATTTACATGAACCTCAATATCATTGTGAAAATGGTGTACGGAACAAATATTTTATTCAAATGGGTATGATCCTAAAAGTATAATTTTCTTCATTCACTGAAGGGAAAAATGTACAAAACGAATATGAAGACCGACGGTGTTGTTACAGAGATTCAATGAAACAGGAATTTGTAATTATGGATAATAGTGTAAGATGAAATATTCAGTGAGGGAATTAATAGATTAATTTACGAAAAATAAAAAATTACTGCCAGATTACCATAAGAATGCAAGCTTTCTGTAAATAATTTTAGGAACGTGATAATAACCGAACTGATGTGCTGCGATACCCATTAGTCCGAAATCCACCCCTTACCAACAAACAAAAAAAACTGTCTGATATTTCCCAAGGGGGTTTGGTAGTTGCATAATTCATTCACTTCCTATGTCCTTCCATTTCTTGTAAAAGCAGTCTTTAAAGATTAGTAAACCTTCATGAATGGGACGGGCTGATAAACAACCTTCATTCACTCATTCATTCATTAAGTCGCGTTTCATTCCGAAGAATATTTCATCAATGGGAAGTAAACAAATGGTTATAATTCCCTTCTGTATATAGAGTGAGACGTCGCATTTGTGTACTCATTCACTATATGTATTTTTGTTATTTTAGAATTTTGTGTGTATTTTCTTTCACACCATTTTAGAGTTATGTAATACTATGTTGCGTAACTATAGTAATCATAGACAGATCCTGTAAGGAGACGTGGGAGATATACTAATACTAAATAAGGGGTTTTTCCCCTTCATTATTTTCTAATTATTTTGTTAAAAAATTGTTTTGAGCGTGTACTGCGTAGATAAAATAAACCAAAATAATACTGGTATGTAAGTTTTATCTTTCAATTGTGCCAAATTTATTGCAATTCTAAAATGTAGGATTTTCGGTCAAATTATTATTATTTTCAGATGAGATCTATATAACATCATATTGCTTTTAAATAATTTGGCAATTTCTACTTCCCGTCCCATATTATAATTATTTTCAGAACCAGCTGTCCATTAGTTTCTCTAACCGCACTTTATGAATGAAAGTGATTAATTGTCCATGTTCATGTCCCCACCTGCCGTGCTTCATAGAAACAAAATGCAACAAACATTACATAGTGATATGGGATATATTGAATGATTCATTATTTTGTCATACAAGTATATTTAATTAACCCTCACCCCTCCAGATATTTGCATATTGCACCCTTGTTTCTCCCTCTCTTTCCTAACACCTGCTGGATATGGTGGTTATAGGTCTCTTAGTAAAGCAGTTTTTGACATTGAAAATATGATCGGAGTATTTTAATTTTAAAATATCGTCCATAAAGTTATTTGATACACTTATTTCTTTTAATTATAATTGTTTTCTTAGTCTCATTTTTACAATTTCGTTGAATATCTTAAATTTTAAAATTTGGATTTTTTTTTTGGTAGACAGGTTATAACAAAAATGTAAACTTTGATTTATATGTATAAATGCTGTAAGGGGAACAATATTCAAAATTTCTGAAGCATTTGAAAACTGATTTTTTTTAACCACAATATCTCAACAGTCTGCTTTTAAAATACTGAAAATTTAACACATTTTTTAATTATATTTAATTTATTCCAAATTCACAAATCGACTTAAACTTTCTTCCACCATTCTTATTTCTTATTTTTACATTGTCCACTTATACATTTTCGTTGTTTATAATCTGTTCTATGTTAAAAGGCGTGATGTATAAGCAGCTGGCTAGCATAGTGTTGACTCATTTTAAAACGTATACAAGACGTGATTTAACATTTATTTTTTATACCTTTTTCCTGTCTAACATAGACTACACACCATTGATTCATCATAGCAGAGTGATGAGCATGAATGAAGTTTAAATATTCGTGGGAAGTTCAAATTAATGAGTCATCTTTTAAAAGTGTTGTCTACGACTTACTATATTCAGATCGATATGAATATTCAGAAGGTTTGCTAATAAAGAGTTTGTAATTTCCACTCAAATTATAAGTTTACAATAATTATGCTTTTGTTGCAGCAGACAATACGTAGATAATTTCGTTTCATTTAGTTTTATAATTATTCTTGATGACACCAGCAGAATGAAAGTTCACGAACAAGCATTTCCTAAAAAATTATATATTGTTCCCCTTTACCCCCCCCCCCCCCCAATAAAAAATAATAATAATTTCACTCTAAGTAACAATAGAATGAACAATATATTATTACATTTTGCACATATTTACACTATATTGAGGAGCTTATTTCTCCTGCCAAAAATTTAGAAAAATTAGCATTACTTAATATATTCATTTTAAAACAGCATAATTTGCAATTCACTTTGAGCTAAAAGTTATATCAATTATATAGGTTTTCTAATCAATCATTATCATACTGCAAGTTACCAACATTAATCATAACGCTTAGTAAGCAAACAAACAAAACTAATCATTAACAAATATAAATAAAACATCATTCTTTCTTCATTTTAACGTTCTCTTTTCCTCTAAAACTACAAACCCAATAATTAAGATAAAAGGAGGAAAAAACACAAAACAAGGAAAATTCCATACAAAATCAAATCTCCTTATAATATATACGATAGTGGAGTATATTGCACAATAACACAGCATGTCAGCTTTGGCCAGTCGTGCATGTAAGAGTTAAAATTGGGTGTGTGATTCGCCCATTTATCGTTATGAAATATTGAATCGACTTCCATGTATTTATATAGTCATAATAACACATTGCCTTATAATTCGATCGTTCATATTATACGTAGAGAAAATGTTTTTTTTTTTTGTTACGTTAGTATTTCAGATTAATTATTCAATGGTTAGCCCACTGAATGATGTCGTATGAATATAATTTGGGGGGAAAAAATTAAAATAGACAGTAACATAGAAAATAATTAGTAATTAGGTCTATGACAAAGGGAACTATGATCTCAAATTAATTTGACATTATTATTTTAGAATTTAATTTCTGAGAATTTTATAATTCTTCCATCCCGTTCCATCCAGATATTCGATTTAAAAAATTACAGCAAATTTGTGCTCATAGTCTCACTGTCTCAGTTGTTATGTATAATATTGTTAGTTTCTATTTTTGACTTTGTAAAAAATTTAATTCTTGTACTATATAAACCTGTATTGTGTAGGTCTAAATAAATAAAGTTTTGAAGTTTGCTTTGACATTTCTGTACATAGATATTATTTTTTTGCTTAGTATTGTCAATATACGCGGCTACGCCCATACTAACATTTGGTGTGCAGATGTGTATTATTTTGAATTGTATTTGATTCGCCCATTCATTTGGTTGTTTACATTGTGAAGGGGGAGTATAATAATAATACAAAGCAGATGGTGGGCCTCTCATTACGTAATGAAGCTGCGTCATCACTTTTACCTACACACGTTTACTCAGAATACAGTTTGTGTGCGTTTTCGATATAACTTTCTACATGAGATGAAATGTTAGTTTAACTTTGAAAACGAGAGGGCAATGTTTGGTAAAATTTAAAAGGGTAGATGATTTTATGATGAGGTGGATTTTCTTTCTGGATTTTCTCTTTGGTTTCATCTCCAACAACTTTGGAGTTTGGAACAAAAAGTCAAAAACTAAAAAAAAAAACTTTTAAAAGCGACGTTTGTGTATCTGTATAAAATTATTTTAAAACTGCATTTTCTCCCGGTCTCCATAGAAATATCATTACTGCTAAACTGCTGTAGTGTTAGAAAGGTTGATTGTTGAATTACATATCCGCTTACATTCAGATTTTCTTAAATATTGTAGGCCTATAATCAGGATCCTTTTCGATAATATCAAATCCAAAGGATAGGAAATCTTGAAATTTTAATTCAAGTAAATAAAACATTTAGAATATAATGCAAAGCGGTACAATATACAAAGTTATAATTGTTAATAATTATTAAGACGGTTTGACCCCTAGCGGTTGATAGGTATATAACACGACAAAAAAAATGGGGTAGAGAGGGGAGTGAGAATTAATAATTATCCACTACAAAATAATGGGAAACTGCCTTTTCCTATATAGGAAACCATGGTAAAAGATGGACAAACATAATATGGGTTCGGAGTTTAACCAATACTACATGATGTGTGTTAAAATTTCTTATGAAACAACTGTATTAATTTTCTGCATTATCAACATTGTTTTAACGTGTTTATTTTCTTGTGTATTTCCAGGAGTGGTTCATGAGAATCCTCGTATTGGTTCTGATGGTGAATCTGAAGAGATCTCTGGAGCCTCTGACGACGTCATATCACCAGTTAATGTGAAACTAAGACCCAAGAACAGGAGGTTCAGTGAGGTAGGCCTATGGATGTTTCAATGTACAGATAGATTGATATTAGTGTTTCCATCGGGTCCCCATTTTTTATTTCGGGTATCGGGTAGAACTTCGGGGAAATACTACCCGAAAACGGCAAAAATTACGTCGAAAACGACAAAAAACGAAAGAAACAAAAATGCCAGCGAGAATGGGAAAAAACTAAAAAATGTCGTCGAAAACGTGAGAAAAGTGAAGAAATGAGAGAAACATTTTGTCAGCTTACGTAGTTATAAAAAAATTGCGTTCGTCGATTTCGGGTACTACCCGGGTAGGAAAAATTTCGGGTATGGAAACACTAATTGATATTATAAAAAATTCATAATTATTACCTCGATGATAAATAATAACATGCGCTAGGGTTTGGGTATATTATTTTTGAAACAGTAAAGTTTACAGGACAAAAACATCCCAAGACAAATTATTCATTTGATTGCCATTGTTAAATATTGTATATTGTTCCCTTTGAAAATGAGATAATATTTAAACATTAAAAAAGTAATTTAAAATATTGATGAACAACGTAAGTTCCAGTTATTATTTGCTCGTGATATAATAACTGGATTTAAAATACTCTTATGAAAAATCAACTAATATCATAGTCTAATTTAAAACGATTTTATGCAATTCTAACTGAGAATTTAATAATTTTTTTGAAAATATAATTATGAAATTTCTAAAGTAAGTAAAGTGGTAAGTCTATTGATCAACACGTTACAGGCTTTCACTATAAACACATAATTAAGTTCTGTAAGGTCAGTTCTATTTATATAATCGCTTCCTACAATCTCAAGAAAACAATGAGTGAACAACTAATTATCTCCATCTACACCGGAGGCGGTTATGACGTCATAGGATTAATAAACAAGTAGTTCCGACGTTATAGTATCATGCTACGTTATTATCATTAGAAAAGTTAATTTCCGTTACAGGGAGTAATTATGAAATTGATATCGTAGTGTTATCGATGTGGAATTATAATCAAAAGTTATATGCCGCTGGTATTGTATTGATAAAATATTTAGATTATCGCATATTGGAAATGTTATTACGAAAAATATTATCGGGATTCAGTAAAAAAATAAACTATAATTGAAGTATTGGGAGTAAATTCGAAATTACTATTTCATTCAGATGAAATTTTGGAAAATCTCACAATATTATTTAAATGTGACTAATGTTAATATTTAGAGAAGGAAAAGGGGGGCAATATACAATTTTAATATTAAGATGGTTTTAACTCTAGCGGTCGATACAACAATTTTACACAAGTAAAAATTTTATTTCTGTATTTATTATTGTATCGACCGCTAGGGGTGAAACCATCTTAATATTAACATTTTTAAATATGACTATAAATAGAATCGAATAGATAATAGAGTAAATTTTGCTGTTATTTTAAGTTACTGTAGACCTATCTACTTAAAATAATTATATAACTACTTTGATGCATAGCTAGAACATTTTCATTTCAATACTCTGAGAGAAAAGCAAATTTATTTCACAATTTTTCGTAGTTTATATACATCTAGTTTTCATACCAATTCATTTCTTTCAAAGGCAAAAGGGGAAAATACACAACTTTTAACATTTATTGATTTTTAAATTTGGCCAGTAATGGACAAAAAATTGCAATTTAATAGAAATCGAGTGAAAAGATCTCCAGTTATTGCACACGGACAAACAGACGATACAATATCCTTCATCAAACACTGTGTACGAGCGCACCTAATAAATAAATTTTAAACCATTATTTAAAAAGTTGAAATTACTTAAAATCGTGTTCACATGTCCTCGGTCATGAGAGATAAGCCTCTTTTAATACGACCTTTTATTTTCACTTATTGTCGCTTTGAGCTAAATAATGTAATAATTGCATGATAACCTTACTATATAACTATACTAAAACTTTAATCTTATATATTGCCGTATTTTAATGTGGTACAATAACCTCGAGTACGAGAAAACAACGAAAACACATTAAAATATAAGTTTCTAATCTTTTTTAGAGGCGGCAAATAAATTTTGTTGTTTTTTGTATTCAGAAAGTTATCCCAGTCACTTGGTCATGTAACTGGACGAGAAAATAAATATACACATTTTATATAATACGAAATACAAATCGATTAGACACCGAATTTCGCCCTATACCTCAGTTAATTAATTTTATTGCCATTATATTTTGGTAGTTATACGAATAATTTAGAGTTTAATACACAAATTTTCAAAATTATCTGGGTGAACTGAAGAAAATGAATTTAGTTTATTCATTGTTCCCCTTTCCTTTCTTCAAAATAGTTCTCTACTTCGCTTCTACAGATATAATTTATTTACCGTTTTTAAAATTTTGGTAATAATAATAGTCTATATTATTGACAAATCTCACGAGGGAAGTATTGTATTATATACAGCAGATTCGGTCAACGGTATTTTTTGCGTATTCGAAGTTGACGTTTGAAGTGTCATCGTGTGCTTCTCCTGTAGGCCTACCCTCATACCCCACGTGACTTCAGAGCCATCTATATTATACCCTCGGCATTCAAATTACTCAGAATTGCTTCATTATTTCTTTCTCCTGTTGAAACGTAATTATTTCACAAACTTTTAATTACTTTTTCCTCCTCTATGAGGCGCCACGATCAGAGAAGTCGTATTACGTTTTTTAATGGAAAAGAGTAAAGAACCTTTTTATCTTCCTTTTGCATTTTTGATGAGAAACAAACTCAAATAAATGGAATTTTAAAAGTTTCAGTGTGTCGTTTATATTGTCATGGTGACGAGTAATGATGCTGATGTCAATTTCAGTTCGGTGTCCTTTGCGGTATAATTGGAAATTTTCGGTTTTATTCCGTAGCGGAAATATTGTTTAACACAAACGTCGCAAAGATCTGTACTGTTCAAAATTGTATTAATTAAGTTATTTTGCTTCTCATCATTTTTGTATAATTATTGATAATGTTCACTTGCAGAAAGGGTAGTCGACATTGCACTTTCTTATTTTTGATTACAGAAACTTGTAATTTGGAGTAAATAATTTTTTAATGAATCTAAATAACTTCTGAAAATTTCTAACGATTTGGTTCAGTAGTTTTTGAGAAATTTAATTTTTTATAAAAAAGCTAAATTCCTATCTTATAACATGCTGGGGGACAAATCTATTCCCCAACATGTTATAAGATAGGGATTTAGTGAAATACAAAAATTAATTTCTTGAAAACTACTGAACCAAATCTTTAGCAATTTTCATAAATATGTTAATTAGATTCATAAAAAGATTATTTATTCAAAATTACAAGTTTGTATGATGAAAAATAATTTTGATGACGTATTGGTGAACATTATGAATTGTTCTCCTTTGAAAATTAGTCGATGGGCCTTGCCAGCCGTCGATGTAACTTTGGCAAAACCAACTTAGTGTCGGAGTCCGCGCTTAATGCTGATTAACGGACTACCTAAGTACCTAAGTAAGGAAGTGCATTTTTCCCCTTAGAAAAAAATAGAGTCAAATTTTAATGTTTCGGATATTGTAAATCTATTAATAGTTTCGATATAAGCCTATAGGGCAGAAGTTTGTGTATGGTTATTTTTATCATAATATATAGTACAGCTATAGGATGTAATTATAGCACTGTAAGAATATTTGCACTTCCGGCGGGAACTTCATAACTTCATTTCCGCATAAGGACGACATCCGAAAGTTTTACTGAGAGGGAAACATACAAACTTAGATCTTAATGTTGTAAATAAATTTTCACTACCTTGGAAGACAATTTGATAGGGATTTACGGGAAATATAATTATTATATGTCGTCAAAAATAGTTTTTTATTTCGATCTTTGAATGAAATTGTTCCTCTGATTTTATTCACCTTGTTAATATTAAGATCTTAATATTAACATTGTATATTGTCCCCTTTTGACTTTCTTAAATAAAAGTAATCACAATATAAATTGATCTTAATTTATCCAGATTCCAGAAAATCTTAAATCCAGTATTTTCCGATATTCTCTCTGAAATATTCCCTTTACCGCGAAAACCCGTGTTAACCGCATCACCATTTTCCCTCTTCCGCCGCCGACACGCGCGCCTTCTTGCTCATCCGCCGCCATCTTTAATTAAACTTTAATTCGAACGCCGTCATCGATTATCTTTTAATGAATCTTTCCGTGCGAAGAAGACAATACGCTAGACAAGATTACGTTTCGAATTTAATTGAAGCCCTTTAATTCCTTTTTTTCGTACTGCCGCGTAGATAATTATTATTTGCCGTCGGAGGTATTCTATGCGCGGTTAAGGCGATTTGCTGGAATAAAGTTTGAGCGCCCCTAGCAGGATTGTGAGGAACTAAATGAACGGCGGGTATAATCTCTTCGAGGGTTAGTTAAAGGTATTAGAATGGGTTGTTGGAGAGGAAATTTCAACAACTTTCTTTACGTTGAATGGATTACGTTGAAATGCAATTAAATATATTTTAATGGAATAAAAGCTCTCCGAGGGAAAATCATTATTGGACTTATTCAAATCAAACGTAATATTTATATTTTGCTGTCATAATATTATTTAAAGGGTTATCTGCAGCTAAATTGACTTTTCTGATATTATAACATAATATTAGTCTTCTTGATATAAATAAC
>JAQIWE010004661.1:0-10571 GCA_034698565.1 Campodea plusiochaeta
TGTTGATATTGTAAGACATATTTATTTTGTCTGAAGATGGTAGAATGTTACCGAAACTTGTTACACCTGTAAAAGTTTTTTTTCGCTGGATTAAAGGCATTCATATATAGTATGAATCTGCATTTTAAGCACTGAGGTGGCTTCTCATATAGAAACCTACATACCGGTATATAACTTCAGCAAGTTCAACTTTAAAATAACTTCTATCACTAAGAAGAAATTATCTCTGTTCAAATATACGTAATAAGGATACAATTCTTCAAGACTATCGAGTATCGAACACTATTATTGCTATTAAAATATATGATTATTTGATTATTTTTTTAATTGCAATAATGATTTGCCACCTCTTTTCTTCAGCAATGTTGCCTTTTATTGATATCAGTTTACAACTAGAAAAGGATATTGGCAAAGAGCTAATAAAAAAAGTACTTACACTTTCCCTAATAAAAACCGGATGCTTTTTAAAATATTCAAAACTCACATTTAGAGGTTCATCAATATTTTAGTGAAAGCATCAAAAATTGGAAATGCGATTCATCTCTGAAGATCTCGTAAACTTTATACTGCCGTAAGTATCCACATATACGTGGTTTAAATTTATGACTATAGCAAGGAGTAAATGACCAGTTTTATGAAATCTCTCTACTTTATATAGGAGAATAAAAACAACATAAGTAATAAACATCCTGCTTGCATGAGATAAAATTAATTGAGAAATCAAACATGCTTTGAAATTTCAAGTTGAACATCAAGAGGCTCTGTACATTAAGTTCGCTTCCTGGTATCAGTAATACCTTTTAATTATTATTAATAATAATCTTCTTTAGTTGTGGTGTAAATGTATAAATAGCTTTAATAGGGATGTAAAAGGAATAGAAGCAGAGAAAATTTTATGGACACTAAGGATATTAAATCGCCCACTATACCATTAAAGACCATACTAGCAGACCACAATGTAATTCTTATTCGCGGCGTTACATATTCGAATATAGAGTTTATGTTCGAATATACAACAGTTGCGGACTTTGACTATCGTTTTTCTTTGAGGAACAAATGCAACGTTCACAAAATACTGACGCACAGTACTCAAAATTTTAATCAAGTGGTTCTATGCCTACTTCGCAGTATACATAATTTAGGTGCGTTCGTATACGTATTCCTACTCATCACAATTATTATCAAAGGAATTATCACAGGAATTATCAGAGTTTTGTAAATAGTTCTGTATGATTGAAAACGGGTGAATATTGAATCTCTAAAACACCGAATATTACTGTGCAACCAATATTCTAAAAAATTAATCCACTATATTACAAATTTTTTCTCTTACATTTATATAGATTTAACTAAGAATTGTAAATAAACGTTTAACGTAAATTATTTTAGGTTTCTCTTGAAAACTTTATTTGCAGAATATGCATATAAAATTTCAAGCCATCCGGGCAGGATTTTTTTCCTGACTGTTTAATAACAATTAATTATAGCACTTCCGTTGAAGATATCGACTGGAATTTAGGTTTATCTCGACAACTTTGTTTGGAGATTCTGCAAAAAAAAATTCAGCCAAATCGATCTGGCCAGAATACGGACAGACAAACAGACGGACAGATAGATACTCCGACGGACAGACACGGCGATTGTAATAGATTTTCGCAAAAGTTGCGAACGCACCCAATGTCGGATCCTTCTTCGGCGGATGTGAAACGACTTTCTTTATTTACAGTATAAAAGTAAAAATTTACCTACTAAGACATCAAAGTATCCTGTTTCCACAAGTATTAATCTTTTAATACTCTGTATTCTTATTTTATATTGTAAAGGAACTTCACTTTCAATGCAGTATATTGATCTGACATTCAGAAGACGTGTCAGATTTGGAGTACAGTAGTCACTTTTATATTTGGCACCCTTTCTTGTTGGTAGAAACTTTACTTCAAATATCATCTAACCTTTAAGAACAGCTGAATTGTCGAAAAAATGATGAGAATGTTTTCAAGGATCATGTGCTAATGTAATAATGATTTTACAGGGTGTTTAAGAAATGTATACACAATTCAAACTAGTGTTCCTATCGATATGAAAGAAATATCGTCGATATCAATATATCGTATCGAATTTCGATACTATACGATATCAAGAGTTGTATTTCATGTCGATATTTGATATCAAGATTACCACCTCGATACGATATATTGAGGCTGAAACTCGATATCAAGATCAATAAGTGTGCCTCGATATCAATATATTGACGATATATCGAATTTTAAGCGGTATGTAAAAAAGGGCGTATTTTCAAGTCAGGAAATACAATTATACAAATTCTTGGTTATTTTCGACTTTCAATAGATTACATTAATTAAAAGAAGATGAAAGGTAATGATGCTGACATATTCATAAGGCTCGTCAGTTTCGGATATTGATACGTATTGAGTACAAAAATCTTATACTTTGTTGTCGATGACACTCGCGAAAGAGAGTCTATATTATTGTTGTTGATGCCAATATACAGTTAAATATTTAATTTTCAGATGAATCAAACTGTGCAATTAGGTCATAGTGGGTCAATCCACTATTTCTTTTTTTTACCACATGGCAAACTCTGCTGACTATTACAAAGCGGTTATGTTATTGTGTACGTGTGAAGAAAATAAGTTATTTTAGAAGTTCGAGAATCCAAATGTAATTGGCAAAAAAATATTTTCCTTTTTAACAACATCTATATAGAAATCACTTATTACCTGCTCAGATTCATTTCAGAATTCATGTATCATAACAGTCAAACTAGTATTAATAGCAGTTGACAATATTAAAAAGTAATGATCAAGAGAAAGTATTCAGTTTGTCAAAGACATCTTGGAAGTCACAGTTTACAATACATTATGGCATTATCTGTGATGGTCATGTCACAGGTTACTTCGAATGAAAATATAGTAGTCAGCAGTCAGTTTTTATTTACATGTAACTAACAGATACGATAAAATATATTTTTCATTCATTTGAAAGAAATAATAATATTCGTAACAGAAAAGCTGTCTAACAATGAATGCCTTAAAGTAATGCTATTTTAAAAGATTACACTTTTTCAGTTGTTTCAAAATTAACACTTTATTGTATAAATATATTTATAGTTATGCAGAAATTATTGCCACCTAGCTTCTACCACCTGAATACGTAAAATGCCCATTCTGTAAGTTGTAGCCCGAAACTGTAAGAAACGTGCCCTGAGCTTTTCCAAACAACTTTTAACATATCCCTTTATATTCAAATTCGATACAGACTCATATTACTATGCATTTCTCTAATCTGAGTAAAATGGGTCTGCAAATGGTTGTGATGGCGCATCTGCGTAAAGTGGCGCAACAGGTGTTACCCCCCCCCCTCCTTTCTCCCCCATCTCCCAGTCACAGAAAGTTGTGAGCTCATAGTGTTGGTGCGATATTTGAAAGGGAAGGAAGCTTACGTGTGTGATCGTGATTATCAACACGTGATTATTCAGTGATATTTTACAGTGACTTTTTAGCACGTCTTGGATTCTTATTTGCATTTAGGATAACGGTGAGTAATAAAAGATGTTTCTTAATTTTACGGAGATTAGCGGTTTGTTGAATTTCTGATCGATGATTAATCAGAAAACCTATTAAAGGGGTTTTCGCTCTGGGAATTGTGTGATGTCCGACAGTAATTACTATCTTGTTGACAAGGAGAGTAGGGTTTTATGTCGTATAGATCTTGCTAAAAGGTGGAAAAGATGTTAATGAAATATAAAATGTATTGCTGCAGCTTATCATTGTGAAGTCGCAGCAGAAGTATAATTTGCATCAGAATGTATTATAGACTTAATACATAATATAAGCAAACTGCCATAAAATTATTCCAGAACTCGCTTTGTATGAAATGTCACGAACAGTATTGGAAATATTTTAAATTAGTTATTTTTCTGAGAACTTTATTAGAATACCATCATACAAACGTTTTCTATATTGTCTTAAATTTAAAAGCAACATATTTATTAAACTACTCTTTTACCTACTGTATAACTTGGTTTTGGAATTCGAAAACTGTCATACCGTAATTATATTGCTCCTACAACTATTATTCGGCCATTCTTGCATCGCTGAGTGACATTGAGAATATTAGTTTAATGTTGCACATAACACTAGGTTAATATATTAAAACAGATTATAATATAATATCAAAACCATTTCTGTTGTACAGTTGTTTATGTGGAAATATGCCTATATAGCTTAGAGCATATAGATCAATGTATAGCTTAGCCCTTAGTGCATAGATATTACTGGAAAACAATATTCAGCTTAATTGCGTTCCTGTAACATGTGATTCAAGAATGCTTGATGTTTACAACCCAAGAACTTGATTAAAATCTTAAATATTTATTCTCATATTGTGTTCGTGAATAAAACATGGCAAAGCAAAAGTGGATCTACCATGATTTACCAATAACCAATTTTTTTGCTGAAAGTAGAAAATTATAATAAACATTAATATATTTTCACTTGGTGGAATACCATATTTTCTATTGACTTTTAATGACAGAGCGAAAAGAAAATTGCGTTTCACTTAAATGCAGTGGATCGATGAAAATATGCTCAAGATGGCCAGATGTGATTTTAGTATCTTTTGATAAAAGTTGTCTAATTTCCTTATTGCGCAGTAGAAACTGATTTCTCCTATAGTGATGGTTGGTTGTTTGAATGTTGTGAATAATCCTGTTTTAACATTATTTCAAACCGACTTACATGATTGAAGTAGAAGTTGATAGAAGTTGAACAGATCTTCTCTCACCGCACTCAGTGATATGTTTTCCAAAATAGATTTGGAAGCTGGTGGTAATATCTTACTATAGTAATAATTTTCCAGAAACCATAAATTGGAAAATGAAGTGATAAATTCGTATTTTAAAATAAATAACACCCACTACAAATAATTTATCACTTTTGTATTTCCAATATGAAGGACAAGAATAATGATTAAAGTAAATACAAACAGTTTTGTATTTTTAATAAGAAATTATAAAATTTATAACACTATTCGAGTAAATTTGACTACATGCAGAGCAATTTTGATATATTTGTGACTGGAGGGAGAAAGGAGGGAGGGAGTACACGGAGAAAGCTTAGTTGAGGGATTTTAGACACGACTTGGAGTGTACATATATCAATCAACATCAGCAACGATATCTTTGGTTCCAGTTTTGTAAACAATAATGTTCAGATGCAAATAATAACGCCACAGGTGTATCTTCCTCGGTACAGTATCTTCTCTGTAAAATTGTATATTCCGTCTAACGTCTTTTGATATGGCTCACATAAGAAAAATACACTAATTTTCAATAATATAACTAGTTGATTTAAACAACATAGTGATTGTATTAAAAATAAACTTGCACTTCTTTACATAAAAATTCAAATCCACACGAAAATATTTATTGAAGGAAAAGAACGGCTTGCTTTTTCAACTTGAAACGAAAACCATTCACATTACTTTCACTCGTATTGTAAAATACAACTTGGAAGTAAAGACAATACCCAGCAACTCTTTCATAAATTCTCAAGTTACTTCACGTGTTGATACAGTACCCTTTCTTCTACATAAGTCAGCGTCTACAACAGGCAGTGTGTTTTGTGTACGTATGAGCTGCTATGTGTGTGCTGTACAATGTAAACGTTTTCTACGGATGAAGCAGTCTCTCCCTTGCAGCAGTCGCTCAAGTGTACTCGGTGATACGAGGGGTTCAGTTTGTTTTTTTTAAGTCGATTTTTTGTGATTTCGTTAAGTTTCAGTTTAATGTTGCTAAATTTTGGGAATCGGTTATTTAAAATTTAATGACAATTCTTCTGGAGTGTAAATCAAGATTTGTTTATAATGTGTTATTTCACCCTCTATCTTCTATTTCTGCTAATCGGCTGAATTTTCAACTTTACTGTGTAATGTGTAATTTTGTTACGCGGGATAATAAATTCGAAATACCATGGATTTTGATCAAAAGAACATTTGTTTTCACTGTGATGTAGCTTCATTTCAATGCTTCCTACTTTCTTGCCTGGTTCCTATCATTAGTACACGTTACTGTAATGTTATTGAACTAGCTTAAATAATGTGTGATTCTAAACTCTCCACATTGTTTAGCAGTCCTTAAAAATCTAAATATCTTCATCAAAAGATTTATATAAATAAGTGATATTTTATGAGTCATTCATTAGGAATGAGAAGAAAACAATAGCATTTTCATTACACCACACAAACACATGATGATATTAAACTGATAAACAAAATCTATTAACAATATTTGATGACTGATAAACAAATTCATGATTTTATATAAATAACTCATGATATAAACTGAGAAAAACATATAATTTCACAAAATATTACTCAAAGTGAAGAAACTGTCTCGTTTTTGAACGAGGGGTGAACCACTCAAGAAAATCGGTGTACAATTTTTTTTTAACACAGATATGAATACCGATGAACACACTCTGAACGCCGGTGAACACCAATGAACTCTGACTGAACACCCAAATCCGGTGCATATATTTTTGTAAAGTAATCCACCTCTGATTTGAATATATATCTGTGAAAATATTAAAGATTTTCTCCAAAAACATTTTATGCCTGAGAGCCACCTCTGACTTTTCAAGTAAACATGCTACAGAACCCCTCGAATCTAGGTAGAGGCTCAACGTCTGTCTTGCCAAGGAGAAAAGTTGTAAACTAACAGAGTTAACACAACAAAGAGCAAATTATGAAACTAGAGAGAAATATTTGCTTCAGTAAATACACGTTCGTACTACCTCACTCATAATTATTGATTAGAACATTCTTGTGTACATAATATTTGTTGTGTGCTCTGCTATGTTAATGATTTATAGTAATTAGATGTTCCTCGCAGAATTGATATTCGTTCTAGATGTATAACTTTCTGGTACAAAGCTAATGAAGTGCTTCCAGGTCCTCTATAAGGGTTTCAAATATTAATAAGTTGTGTT
Source organism: Campodea plusiochaeta (assembly GCA_034698565.1). Classification (NCBI taxonomy): domain Eukaryota; kingdom Metazoa; phylum Arthropoda; class Diplura; order Rhabdura; family Campodeidae; genus Campodea; species Campodea plusiochaeta. The sequence goes on from JAQIWE010004661.1 coordinate 7,011, forward strand.
TATTAATGATTTGAATATCTATTACGCAGCTAAACAAGCAAATAGTTTGATGTAAACCGTAATTTGTAATTGAATTATTACGATGCAGATTCATTATGTTAGTGTATTTCATTACCAATAGATATGCATCAATAAAACCATGTCATTGACAGTAAAATGCACAATATTGTTTGTACAATACGTAAATTACCAACGCAGGCAAACATTTGCTTGACAAAAGTTAGACTGCTACTTTATCTATTGAAATATTTTATTGAGCTTGTTTCAAGTGAGGAAAGCGTTTAGTTACTTCTATTTGCTTAATGGTAATTGCAGTATGGATAATCATTTACTTGTATAAGATTGGTATAAACTGAAAAGTTGATGATACTTGCAGAAACTTGATTTTGAGTAAAGCTAGTTACACAATAGACATACCCTGAATAAAAAATATTATCATACAGTGCCTTTGCAATGTTAAAAGATTTTTTTAATAATGCTTGATAGATCAAGTTTTTGTAGAATTTTCCCGATTCCCCGAGCATTAGTGAAGACAATGATCTAATTGTCCACATAATTATAACATTTATAATCTATTTGTTAGTACGGTAATCTGTTAATTGCGTATTGTTTTATTTCCTCGTCGTATTCAATTCATAGACTCTCAATAACTTATAATAATTTAAATCAAGCAGTGAATTGATATAAACTGTACTTTTACGAATAATTATGTAGGGAATTTATTGAAATGAGTAAGATACTAAGATTTCAAGTTTAACTCACGAGTTTAACTTTTTTATAAATCTGATCTGTAAAGCTGATAAAAAACTTCACAACATAACGTTAGGTAAAATGTATGTGATCTATAAAATGATGTTTTCCCAGAATGTAACACAACGATATAAAAAAAACACTTGCCTGTTAATTGCTTTGGTAATTATTTTAAAATTTGCGAATTCTCCAAGCTTAAAGTTGATGAAAGCACGAGTATTTAAAGCACTTCAGTTTATACAAGTGTCAATCGCAGCAGTAGCTATTAAAAAGTTTAATTGTATGAAACTTCAGAGACTGCAAAATTTGCTTTCCAACTTGAAACAAAGTCTCTTTGTTTTCCTCACTCTCTGTGTTAGCTTTTACGCAAACACAATATTGCTCTTCGTCAGCAAAAGATTTACTTTTCTGCTTCAATCACAGCGAAGTTCAAAACAACCTTTCATCTAGTATGCTTCAGACAATTGAAGAAGAAACGTTCATGTTTATTCTTTTTGTAAATAGAAGAAGCACATCTGAAGAGTTCATTAAGAATAAGAAAATGAACTGTAATAATGGAAGGGTTCAACAGTATCTACTAAACTTTTTGGATTGTAGGTATAAGAAGTTTTTAAATTCTGATAATGGTGATTGATTGATTATTATTTAGGATGATGGGTGTTCCTCAATAATCTCCCTTTCATTTCGAAATTATAAGAAATATCAATCAGGTCTATAATTGTAGATGTTAGAAGTTACAAATCAATTTTGTAAATTAAGTTGGTTCACAATTCTAAAAGTGTTCACCTTAACATCTCACTAACGTAAGTTTCAGTTTTCATAATATTATGTTATCATAGATTATGGTTCTAAAAAAATATAATTATTATGTCCAAGTGCGTTTTTATGGGGCTGGGGCAACCCCCTTTGGAATAAAACTTTTTAAAAACTTCACAAACTAAAGAAAAAGTATTGAAGAATTTTATCGAAAATCATTTAAAATAATTATGCAATATTCTGTTAAAAATTATAACCCAAAGTTTATTCAAATTCTGAAACACTGCATTAAAATTGTCTCATTCTCCTGTTCTCATAAAAAGAGTGAAAAGTGTGATTACATACAAGAAAAATATATATTTTTAAATATTATAATTTTACGTTATATTCGACATATCAACCGAAGCAGTAAAACGACTTCCAGAAATAATAGTGTAACAAATCAAACAGAAAATTTATTACGAGTACTAACAAATTTTATCAAATTACGCTAACTTTTATCCCCATTGTACCACAGAGTTTACTATCCAGACAAAAAAAGTAAAAAACTAATGTAATTTGGAGAAAATTGAAAATATCTTTATTGGAACTGAGAATAAAAAAGTATAATTGAAAAAAGACTTTCTTACAGCCTCATACTTTTACGTCCTACACTTTTCCTTCTGCAATGTTGCACAAACGTCTCCCCAGAGAATTTTCTTGCCAACTTGAGAAATTTATTATTACTGCACATTTTCCCATAGAGAACACACGGCAGGAAAGTTCTTTCTTTTTATTAAGAGTGGGTAACCAACATCTGTATTGTTGGTCTGGTCATCATATCACAGTCATCTACTGTACATTTGAAAACAAATCCCATGAGATACAATGTGTGAATAAATGAAACACTACTAAGAGAAGAAAGGAAAGAAAACCAACCGCGGAACATATTTTTGGTTTGGAGTAGGAAAGGTGAATTTACTCATGGTGGGAATGTTCGGGGTAAAAAAGTTACCAGAGATTGAGTGGAGAGACTGAACTACTGTGCTGTAGACTTCGTTAGTAATTAAACTTATCATTAGTAATTGAAAAACCGTTTGTAATTTCTTTAGTAATTGAAGATATTTTTGAGATTATGTAACTCAAAGATAGTAGCAAAAATTTCAATATTTTGCTGTTTGAAATGTGGTAGCTTGATTTAGCAATATCGAAATGAGTCTCTCTTATCAATCAATTTGTTAAATGTTATTAACGAGACAATTATTATGGGTATTGACCATTTCAAAATTGTTGGGAAATTATTTATCAACTAATAAAGAGAAACAGGTTATCACAAATAAATTTATATTGCGGATATGGGTATACATATTTAAACTTTTCATGGTTATGGAATATAAGGAATTTGTAACTGATTTAAATTAAATATTGTTTCATTATGAGAAGAATAGCAAACATCTTACGTTAGTTTATATTCTTTCGTTTAAAATTTATTTTTTCCTCAAATTATACATAGACTAATAAAAATTGTTATAATATATCTCTACCGGATAAATTACTATTTGCTATAAAATATCTATGCCTACAGCTAATAGCAATATTTTGAAGTCTTGGAGAAAATCCATAAAATATTTAGATTTATTTTTCATTCAACATTCAGTGCCACATCATCATATGACATGCGAACAAAACTTGAACTATACAGTGTCCAATATCACATACCTCCAGTAGTATCTACATGGCAAGAGCGAGTAATTAATACGAGTAATATGAGTGGCAGTCATCGATTTATATGAAACGCAACTCACAGTACCTCTGGGGATCACTTATTATTAGAAATGGAGATGAATTAATATTATTGGGTCATCTGCAATCGTTCTACATATCATAATCGCTATTGCGTAATATAGGAATGGTTTTATACTAGGGTTCCTACGAGACCAGCCGAGACCGAGACCAAGTCTCGGTCTCGGTCTCGATCTCGACCTTTAACGAGACCGAGACGAGACCGAGACCACCTATTTTTAACGAGACGAGACCGAGACCACCTATTTTGAACGAGACCGAGACCGAGACTAG
>JAQIWE010004662.1:0-10571 GCA_034698565.1 Campodea plusiochaeta
TAAACCACCTACTGTTTAACCTAAATTCCTCTAATATTCAATGTAGTATATTTCCATTTGATATTTATATTAACTTAATCATGTGAGATTTGCCAGTTTTTATTGACTCTCTTACCAATTTAATAACTACTTTTCTATAATAAAGACATAACTTTTGTATAAAATATTAAAACAAAATGGGCGCAGTTATATAGGACCATCACGTGACCATTTTGTTTACCACTGAACCCCTAACAAACTATAGGAGTTACTTACCACTGTTACCAGTGAATGATATAGCAGACTGATTCGAGTCGAAAAGTCTCGACGTTAATCTGCCCGAAATAGAGTTTGGACGAAATTTGAAAAAACGACTCTAAATTTTTGTATAAGTACTGTTTAAAGGGTTACCTGTAGCTGAATTGACTTTTCTGATATTATGACATAATATTAGTCTTCTTGGTTTAAATAACTCATATTATTTTCCTCACCTCCCAAAAATTGTCGGTTGTGCACATATTCACCTTAGAAAATGCAGTAAAATAAGCTGTAAGGCAGTGAGCGAGCGTGGCCGAAAACGAGAAAAGTACTCTTAATATGTGAATGAAATGATTAATTTGCATTATTTTTAAGACAGTTTTGCTACTTCTTCATAGATATGCTCTGACATTTGTTTTTCAGTCGTTAATTTTCATATATTCGCAAGGTAGCGGATATAAGCAGTTCGATTTGTGCTACCTTGTAGAGCTTTTTCAACTTCTATGAATGTAGGCCCTAAATATCTTTTGATCCGTTGGATCAAAAAATGTAAATCTTTTTTTAAATCTAATGTAAGGTACAAGAAAATTGCAGAAAACGAGAAATTCATTATCTGCATGTAACCCTTTAATATTCTCCGTTGTTAACACTTTTTTTAGAGAAAGTTTCTTTTAACTTATAAGTGTTAAAATGTACAGTTTCCAGGTTTGGCTTAATAAATTGTTGAATGTGATCATTGTAAACTTATAAGATGCATGTTTACACTGTACTAACAGTAAGTGATGTTTATATAACTCTAAAAAGTGTTAAAAACCAATACTTATAAGTCACAGTGACATTTGAAGACTTATGAGCGATACTTTAACACTATTTATTTAGAGAGGTCCTATATACTGTTAATATTAAGATGGTTTTACCCCTAGCAGTCGATAACAAATACACAAATATATATATATATATATTTTTTTGCAGATGTGGGAATCGAACCCGACTCCTCGCTTTCCGGGCGAGCGCCTTAGCCACTTGGCCAACCTACCAAAACATTTTTAATCATGCTTTAATCATCCTATATACGTATTTCACTACTTACCAATAATTCACTCGAAGATCTAATATCTGTAACTCTACTAAAAAAAACACACAATGATTAATTAACGATCCAAACCTTCTCTTACTCTCAATTCCTGGAGACATTCAGTGACTTCAGCGGAAGTGATTAAAGCTGGGTTCGCACACGTCTTGCATTTCCATTGTGATGTAGAATCTAATGGGTTGATGGGTAATATAGGTCCACCTTGACATGTGTTACAATGGAGGTCTGACAGGCCCGTGTTGAGTTCTGTTTCATCGGAACATCTAGGGCATTGACACCAGAAGAATTTGGATTCGAAGAGGTGCTTTCGGCGTTCGATGGTGCTCTGGGGGTTTGAGAATGGATAAGTTAATTAATGCATTATATTGAAGTATTGCAAATTATTTATAGCTTAATTCAAAGCGGCAAATCTTACAATATCAATTTAAATATCAGAGGTTATTATATTACCGAAAATTACACTGAATACTAGAGGAGTACTAGAGGAACATGCTGGGGATAGATTTGTCCCCCCAGCATGATATAAGATAAGAACTTAGCTTTTTATAAAAATTAATTTCTCAAAAACAACTGAACCAAATCGTTAGAAATTTTCAGAAGTTATTTAGATTCATTAAGATATAATTTACTGAAATTTGCAAATTTCTGTGATCCAAAATAAGAAAGTGCGAAGTCGATGTCGACTACCCTTCCTGCAAATGAACATTATCAATTGTTCGCAATATAACGAGGATTTCTATTGTTATGTTTTTAAACGTCAATTAAAAAGATAATAATTTTTAGCTGAACACTACACAATAAATATTTTATGACTATAAAAAATATGAAGACTGACCAAAAATCTGCACTGCATTTATATCGATCTGTTCGATCAAAATATTATATAATTATCTATTACTGAAGCTTAGTAGGTATGAAAGCTAAACTCGGCGCTGAACCTGACATGTTAGAATCTAAAAGCGAAAGAGCAGCTAAGAATATAATTTATATTAGTACAAATGTCTATTGACAGAATATTATAAGAAAATACTGCTGAGGTATGAAGCCTGCAAACTACTGAATAATAATTTAAATATATATTTACTTTTTCATGCACAGTTAGTTGTAACTACAGATAGCAAAATGCTACTTTTGAAACTTTTACTAACAGGATCTTGCTGAAGTAGTTAGTGATTTTCCTCAAGCTATTCAAATTATTATTGCTGTATATGTTCTAAAGCTATTTTAATTCAACCTTTTGAATTATATCTGAAAAAATTGCTACTAGATTTTTACGTTTTTAATTTTTCATTTGGAAACTTGTAATTACTTAACATTATAGAAAACTGAAAATCACAAATTATGTGTTACTAAAATTTGCAGAGCCATTCTCTGCAAAATATATGTATTAAGATATTAATTTAACAATATATTAAACATAGGACAATTCCCAGTATACTTAGGGAGCAATTATTGTTGTTTTATTATTTTTTCAGGAATTTATTTCTAAATTCCAAAGTATTTTCAGATTATTTTTTTTAATCCTCATTATTATTTCTGGTTATTTTAGACGCCATAAGCTGTTCGTTATCATCCAGCAGGCAAAACATGAAACTTACCAGGTAATTTCACTTACGTAAAATTCTTTATAAGTTTCAGTTTTTGTGGATTCCGTTTTCAAAATTCTAATCGAAACCCTCTGAAATTAAGGGCTTAAGGCATCCTGTTCAATGTAAAAATAATATCATAATTTGATATTCATACAGCTAAACATTATTTTTGTAAGAATATTTTTGTGCTGAGATATTGCAAGACATTATCATATTAATAGTTTTGATATAATGTAGTTTAAAGTTATCTTTAAGTTTTGCCACAGACAGATTTTTAGCATTTACTGTATTTGATGATAGTTAAATTGAACATTGAGCATCCATTGTTTGATAACAGAAACCATGGAGATATTTTCACGAATAAATTAAAGAGTATTCAAACCAAAACCAGCGGCGCTTATAGTGGTCGTGTAGATTAGGTCTCTGTGCTTAATAAGACACAAATGTGTTTACCCATAATGAAAGCCAAACATAAAAAATAAATCTAAAACTATAAAAACTGAAAAATATTATGAAAACGTGTTCACATAACAGTAAAAAGGGCCTACATCATAATTTTATTCAAATTTTCTTCGCCCCACCAACCATGATGGCACTTTCGCCGATGGTTTCCGATTGTCTCTACCAAAAAAATCTCTCGTCCTGTCCCTGATACAGAGTTGACTCTATTGGTAACCAATAGCTGTCATTCAGAGTCGAATCATTCTCCGATGGTTTCGTGGCTCAGAAGTGAAACTCTCAAAACCAAGGCAATAACATAAATTCAAACTGAACATTCCCTCTTTGGGCCGAGAGTAGATAATTTGATTCCTTCGTACAACGAAGATCCAATGCCCCTAAACCTTAAAGGGTTACTTGCAGATAATGAATTTCCGGTTTTTGCGACTTTCTTATTGTACCTTATATTATTAAAGAATTTTTACAAAAAGTTTGACATTTCTTGACCCAACGGATCAAGAGATATTTCTGTTTATATAGTCGATAGATTTTTCACAAGGTAGCACAAATCGACGTTCTTAATTTCGCTGCCTTGCGAAAATATGCAACTTATTAGCTGAAAAACACATATCTGTTAAGTAGTAACAAAACTGACTTAAAAATAATGCAAATTAATCATTTTATTCATATAAGCAGCAGTTGTCTTGTTTTGGGCGATGCTTGCTCCGCTACCTTACAGTTTATTTTCTTGCATTTTCTAAAGTGATCTCCACAACCGATTATTTTTGGAGGTAAGAAAAAATAATATGAGTTATTTATATCAAGAAAACTTATATTATGTTATAATATCAGAAAAGTCAATTTAGCTGCAGATAGTAACCCTTTAATTATCAATTTCTAGAAGTTACATGTTATGTGTCGAAGTTACATGTTATGTGTCGAAGTTACATGTTATAGTGTTATGTGTCGTCTGTTTGCAGGTAGAGAAAAATAATAGTATGACAAGTGGATGTCATTTTAAAAAGAAGCAAATTCTTCTTATTTTTATTTTATTTTTTTAATTTCATTTTGGTTTTCATAATAACTAAAAGTTTTTGAGTATACATTTAAATGTTGACATAAATATCAAACAAATAGTTTAAACTTATTTGACGTTATAATGTTCAATAAAAATTATTTTACTTCTTGTAACTTATGTTATTTTTGAAAATAATGAAATTAAAAAAAAAAAGGATTTGTAAGATAAAAGTAAAAATTGTATTCTTATATATATATATATATATATAAAATAATACAATTAAAATCTTTTGTGGCTCCCCCCGACGTTCTCGATTCATGAAGTGTAAATATTAGTATTCAAAAGATACCAATTTAAATTATATTTCCGCCACAAGTATTAAAATGAATTTTTTTTTCTTCTATAGGATAATCTACTAAGAAAAAACTTTTGATCACACTATGTTATATGTTACTGTAAATTCTAGATTGAAGAATCAAGAAAAATATATTTCTGTTATATTGAAGAAATAGAAAATTGTACACAATTTATAAATTGTATATAGTAACTAAGAATTTTTCGTCTTTATTGTTTTACATCCGAAAGGGTTATTTCAATATAATATATATATATATATATATATATTTGCATATGAAATTAAAATAACGTTATAAAGTTATACTGTTTCCAAAATCTTACTGATGACCCAAATCGATTAACCCACCAAGGGTGTTTCTGACATTCCAACAATTGATAATCCTTTGTTGATTTATTTGTTTTCTTTGACCAGCCTGTGAATTGCATGGAAAATACACAATTTGAACCACCAAAACAAGTGATCAACAATGGGTTTAGCTGTCAAAATAGTTTGAAGACATTACCAGTTTGAGTCCGTAAGATTTAGAAAGGACTATAATAATTAAGCTTTCAGCAAATCATCGATTCAATACACTTTCAATAACTATTTAAAATCAGAGGAAAATGAAAAAAATGGAAAAGTGCTTTTTATTTCTGAAAGTTTGCTGATGTCTGTTGTCTTTTATAAGGAAATTACCCCAGCTATATAATTTTAAGAATAATGATAACAAAATATTGAGAGCTTTTAACTTTTTAAAAATGAGCATTCTATACTTTAGCATGTCTTTAAATTATGAACCCGTTTAACCTGTTCATATAATTTTATATCACCGGCGAATTTCACTTTCTCATGATTAGAGACAAAAATAAATTAACAATAACATTAAGCTAAATTGTTGCCCAATTTATGCCTGATATTATTAATTTGTTATTGTAATATGAATAGTATTATTCGCGATAGTATACAGTAGATAGTACAGATTCGCTATAGAAATCCGTATGACCAACACTCGTATTTCATGATGAAAAAGATTAAACGTATTAAATAAGTTTAGGGCTTAATTCTGGCGATTTTCACAATGAATATTTCAAATTTTCTCAAGCCAAGAAAGAATTCGCAGAGAAAGTAAAATATTTATTTCTCATTCTATAAACAAATTCTCTCTTTTCATTTCAGCTTGATGGTTGTTGTCAAGTCCGTATTGACTTTATAGATGTAGAGTTAGGTCAACCTAATAAACATGGTGATTGTTGGGGAGATATGTTCCTTGTACAAGGAACAGATTCATATATACCTCCATTATGCGGAGTATTATCTGGACAACATTGTGAGTACAATCAGTAGACATTCCGCACAACCGTTGTATTACAAAACTAAAATTTAATCTAAATAATTAATTATGTGTTAATAATTCACCTTCAAAATTATGGATTAGACCACTTCAAAACACAATAAAATACTGGATTTACGTTTCGTTTGCTATATTATCATACAAACATTAAAAAAACATATAAACATTATCATACAAACATTTTTTTAATGTTTCTATAATGATATAGCAAACGAAACGTCAATCCAGTATTTCAATGTATTTAGAAGCGGTCTACCCCATAATTTTGGAGATGGATTATTATCAAGAAAAGCCACTGAATCTCCGAAAATCTATTAATTTGGTGTTTTTATTCGGTGGGATCACTCTACCAATTTACCAGTATAAAACGGAGTAGGTAAATAAATATACGAGGGTGTCCAGTATGCCCTACCCCTCACCTACTTATGACCAAAATTTTTTTAACTAGTTGACCCTCTTGTCACATGTGTTCTAAATGTACACAGCAAGTTTCGTTAAATTTGGTATCTTGAAAATATTTCTAGAGCATTTTCAACAAAGTCAGTTAGCCCATTAGTGAATAATGAAAAAAAGGGAGGATTTCGATCTGGTAATGGAATATAGACTATTGACTGTCACAGGTACAGTAAGACCTCTGAATCCCCTTAATAAGAAAAACAATTGTCATATGTCTAGTTCACTTTCATTTTTTTAAGTAATCTCCTGAACAAGAAAATAATGCACTTCTCTCAGCGGACACTTAATTTTTTTTCTGTTTTATTAACGATGGACTTACAGATTTGGTTGAAAATGCAATAGAAATTTTTTCCGATGTAACAAATTTAACGAAACATGTTGTGTGCACTTATAACAAATGTAATACGAAGGCCAACTAGTTAAAACAAACATTCTGTGGTTCTACTGTAAGTAGCTGAGGGGTCGAGAATACTGGACACCCCTAGTAAATAATACATAAGATAACTTTATTTACATGATATAGTACAACGTGGAAACTTCCTGACTGCATATTTAGTAACAGTGTAAGAGTTGAAGTAATAAAGCAGCCAATATGATTTCAAAAACCATAATATTTCAACATTTATACAATGCATTTTCAAATGAAAATAATTCACAAAAAAAAAATAATATCATTTTGCTAAAAGGCATTATGATATTATATTTTTGGTGAATTATTTTCATTTGAAAATGACATTGTATAAATGTTGAACTATTATGGTTTTTGAGATCATATTGGCTGCTTTATTACTCCAACTCTGACACTTTTATTTATAGTAACAATTGACAAAAAAATTTTAAATACATATTTTACAGTAATATTTAGGAATAAATTGGTGCCACGCTTGTATGAAATCTGGACAACGTTTATAGAAAATATGAATTGCTATATAGTAACTTTTTTAGTCTTCTAAAAATGTTAAAAACACTAAACTGCAAAGCAACTTAATATAATAAAAATAAAACTTTTGATTTTATATTACAGAACTTTCTTCTCGTTATATATTTATTTGAATTTTCTCTCCTATTTACAACAGAAAAATAATCAGTTTGTTTTCTTTTTAATTTCAGTAATAGTGAGCGTTTCCAGCAGTACGATAAGTTTTTATGTGACGACTTACGGAAAAAGTACCGAGAGACGATGGAAAATAAGAATAACAAAAATAAAATGTTGCTCTATGGTGATGGGTAAGTGTATTGCAATTGATATAATATTAATGAAAGCTTATAATTAAAACGAATCCTTAAGAGCCCCCGTCTAAAAATAAAATTCAGAGAGGCCGAAATTTGAATTACTCACCAGGTAAGGCCGCAAATCGTTATTATTATTTTGGATTGCATTCGTTATGATAATATTCAAATATATTTGTGAAAATCCCCCTATTAATAAACAAAATGGCCGCCTGTAGAGACAAAAAGTTCAGTTTGTTTAATGTTCATTTATGATTTAACAATTGATAGCAGGTTAAAAACAAATATTATTTTGAATTATACATGTTAAACAACGTTCTTCCATATTTTTATTATGTTATTAATGTATCAAGCCAATGTTTAAAAAAAAAATCGTTATCACATTTTTTACCGTAAACCATCATAAATATTTTATTTTAATACTAATTAAAAATTTGGAAAGATATAAAATTAAATAACGTCATTCTGAATGCAATGATGCCGAACACTACATAATTGCTAAAAAATAGCATTATTATAATATTAGATTTAACATGAGATTCCGTAAACTCAATTTTCATTCTCGGGGAAAAGAGCCTTAAAACACCCCTAACAATATAATGGTATCACGTGATTGTTCTGGGGAGTAAACAATGGCAAAATAGCATGGGAGTTTCATTAAATTTCCGATTTTGTACTTATTAGTCAGATATTTTGAAGTTGATTGGGTATAATAACACATTATAGTAAGCTTTCCAAGTATACAAGAATTACCTGACACATGTTGTAGAAATTATTCCCAGCGGAATCCAAATGAAGGCGAAAATAGCCATTTTTAAAGGGCGGTGACGTAACACTTTTACGGTCCATAGTAATATTTATTTTTGTTCTGAATCTACAACGAATTGTTTTTGTTGGTCTAGCAAACACCTTAGATAAAACCTATGATATAATCAAAGCTGTAATTTCAATTTTCTGACTGGAAAGTAAAAACTAACTTAACTTTGGATTGCTTAGTAATGTTGTTAAAACAAGCTATATGAATAAGTTATTCTTATAATAAGGTTTCGTTGAGATGTAAATCCATTTTGTCATTTAAAATACTTACATTAGAACTGACAGCAAGTCTGACTCTTTTGATATACTATAGGAATATGATTTTTTACAATTGTCATTTTATTTACTTCAGCTCCTCCTGGTTGCCTTCAATATTACACTGAAGCAGTTAGTGGTCAAGTTAATAGTTTTAATTATGGTCATAAAGTAATGTCACATATGAAATATGGAGTTTGTGTCAGGAAAGAAAAAGGATTCTGTGCAATTGAGGTTGGTAAATTAAAAAAAAATAATAATAACATTATTACAGCGATTTAATGTTGCTGTAATTACTAATATGCTTTTCTGGAAAATATAGATTTATTGTCTAAAAAAACTGGACGTGTATAATTAACAAACTATGTGTTTAATGTATATATTTCAATGTCAACTTTTGTAAATTGTATACTGTCTTGATACAAGTGAAGGATCTTCGCTGAAATATTGACGAATATTTTGTTTATTTATGGATTTATCAATCGTATCACAACCAAATTTGAATATTATTGAATCCATGTCTCTCAGATGTAACATCTATTGTCTAATTTATTTCCAACCATCATTTTTTTTAATCCAATTTTCATTCTTTAAAGTCCATGATCGATCATTATGATCTCTCGTGATTAATATTTTTTTTACTGATGAAAAATAAAGACGACGTACAGAAAGCATAACTTTTAGGAACTTGAGAAGTACTTGCTCATTTTCGCCTTACGGTATAGTACCTAGACATTTACTTCCATCTGATACGTTAATAATTATCAAAGATTCACAAAAATTACAATAGTAGTGGTATTAAAAAGTAGTTGATTTATTTCTAAAGTATATTTTTGTTCTATTTCCAGTGGACGAACTGTCGAGACAGTCGGATGTTATCGGTTAACCGAAATCCTAGCCGCAGTCAAACTGAAAACACTCGACCAACATTCGAACCGACACCAACTCAACAAACGTTATCGTTGGACAGATTATGCAAACTCGGAAAACTCGCGAAAATACTTATGCATAAAAGCAACCCCGCGTCACACGTCATCAAACGTTCTATAGAATTCTGCGAACCAGATGTAACTACTGTTCAACTTCCGACTGGAGCGACAGCATTACCAGCAGTGGTGACGGAAAGAAGTTTTAATTCTGAGTCTAATGTTCATCCTCCCGAAGATGAATTTCTTGTGAAAACACAACGAATCACTCCACAAACTTTAGTGACGGAACCATCGATTCAACCAGTTCGTTCAAATCAGAAGAAGTTGGATACGATCGAGATTAAAATTCCAAACGATATGAAAGATTCGGTTTGGTCGAATGTGTTAAATGCTTTGAAACCCTTGTTTTTAGAGAGGTTAAAAATTCAAGGTAATTTCGGTGACGATGTTCAAAATGGTTTTATCAATCAGAATATTTTTAACGACAATGCTGATAATGCTAATCCTAGTAATGAAAACAATTATGTTAACCCCAGCAACGAGAACAATTATGTTAATCCCAGTAACGAGCATAATTACGTTAATCCAAGTGATGAGAATAATTATTTTAATTCCTTTAACGAGAATCACTTTGTTAGTCCCAGTAACGAGAATAATTTCGTTAGTCAAAACAGTTTCAAAGCAAGTGATGAAAAGACAGTGTCGCTTACTCCTTTTGTGCAAACGGTTATGCAAGAACTTAATTTTAAAGAAGATGTGAAACATAATTTACTGAATAATAGTTTGGGTACAAATCAGCCATTTTTATTATGCGATCCTAAT
>JAQIWE010004663.1:0-10570 GCA_034698565.1 Campodea plusiochaeta
CGGACAAGTATAACTGATGAACCTTTAAGAGGCGAAGCAGCTGTCTTATACCATGTCTATTCCTTGGTGACTAAATAGACTAATACCCCAAACCTTTCAACTTAACAAATTAAGTCACTATAGTTTCTATCTATATTAAAATATGAGCCCTTATTATAATTTACGAGAAGATCAATGATTTCCTTTTTTGTTTCAGTCACAGTCGTACAAAGCACAATGGATCTCTTGATTTACTTATTGCTGCTTTCTTCCCAATTCTTATCTGGTGTACATCAGCTCCAGCGGGAAAAGCATGGGTTGAGAAAAACAAACAAGACCTCAGTGACTTTTACAATAACTATCTCAAACAGAATTCAATCAAGTTGAATTTCCTAGATACATCAGTAGATTTCCATGGATACGTTACACAGTTTGGTGTGCTCTGGAAATCATTACATGAGAAACAGTTTGAAAGTACAGAGGAGGTTTCAGAAAGCGACTCGATTCCAGTTGATAATTGGGATGCAGTGCTTCATAAAAGCTACAAAGATTTATTGGATGTGATTGAATTAATGTACGATGGTTTAATTAATGTATCTCAGGAACCACTCATATTTTTCCAATCAATTCTTGCTCATTACAAGGCAACTCCAGATGAACAAGCATTAAGTTTGGTTCAGTTTGGTATTGAATTAATGGATGAAGCAATCGGAAAACATATTAATGACTGGGATCAAGATGTGTTTGAAGAGTATATGAATGATATAATGGATAAATTCAAGGAAAGCAGAGACAGGATTTTTTCAGGTGAGAATGAAAGTTACAATGGCGAGACAAGTGCTAGCGATATTGAAAGTGACGCAGAAATAAAAGTGGATGGTGATGAAACTGACGAAGAAGAGATAAAACCAGAAGAGAATACAAATTGTAATGATGAGACAAATTGTAATGATACAACAAGTTGTACTTGCCCAGCAACCAATAATAATAAGCCTGAAGAGTCAAATTTTCGTAAAAATCTGAAAGCTTTTGCTGTTTCTTTGGCACAGACAAATCAGTTAAGTGCAGAGCAAGAAAAACAGTGCACTAAGTTATTCAATGATCTTGCAACAACAGTTGAAAGTTGCAAGGAAACGATACCTGATATTTATAATACCTTTGTCAGTAAGAATATTTTCAAAGATACTATCAGTCAATATGGTCGTACCATTGGAGCAGTGTTTGATCGAATACGGAAAAATAAACCTTTAGTTTACAGTCGTTTGGTTTCTCCAGCATTTCAAAAGGCTACTGAGAAATGGAAGGTTTTATCAAGATCATTGTTCTTCTCATACAAGTTAAAGTCAAACCAATCGGCTAATTTGTTTTCAAGGCTGAAGAACTTCCTGGATAAGGATTTCAGAGCTTTACTCAATGAAGTTCCAAAAGACGATTATAATACTGAGATAGATAGTGTAAATACTATGATTGCCATTTTAGAAAAGTTTCTCACCATGAAGAAATTCATCGATCAAGCCTGTCCTATCGATGATCATTGTTGTAACGGCCATAAGCAACAACATGAAATTAAAGTTGAGGAAATTCCTAAAGGCTGTCGACACAAATACCTCACCTCGAAAAGAAAGACAGCCAGTAACATTGCGAAGCCTCCTATTGTTAAAGAAGAAGAACCAGACCCAATTGTCGAAACAGAAGTCATGCAAAAATGTGAGGCTCAAAAGAAAACAAAAAAGAAGAAATCGTCGAAAAAGGACAAAACTAGCTCACCAGTAAATCCCAAAGATCCAGAAACTCCCAAAAGTAACGGCCATAACACCAGCAATGAAAGTCAATGTAGTAGCGGCAATAATAAGAATGAAAGTACTGATAACAATGATGTTTCAGAGAGTAAATGTTCATCTGAAGATAGTTCCTTCATATCTGATTGTGGTGGTGTAGAGCAGAAGTTATTGGTTATGACACTTGATGAAAAGGAAACAGAAACGGTAAGTATAAGAAATAATTAGTTGCATGAAATTTGTGATTATTGCATGTTGTATTGTTGTTCTAATTATTGCTGTTTTTCAATTTTGGTTAACTAAAGAGTATTTTAAAATGAACAGAATGCAAGCTGATTTTCTTCTAGTACAAATTACTAAATTTGTAATATTAGTTCCACAGTTTTAAATAGGCCTACACTTAACTATTTAAGTAATTTATGATTGTCCTACCAAATTGCTGTACTCATTGGTTCTAAGATACTCGGCCGTCGAAAGGCAAAAGGAAGTAAGCGACACATCTGGTGAAAATAGCAATTTACCATTTTTGGAACAAGGAAGTACATTTGCATCTTTTGCACTGGGTTTCGTTACAATATTCCCATTGGTTCTCGAGATATTAACAAGGCCAAAGGAAGCGACATTTTTTTTACCATTTTCCAAACATTTGTATAGTGAAAAGAAAGTTGTCGGTTACTTCCTTTTACCTTTGAAATAACAGAAAATCAGAGCAATTTTTTTTATTAAAGAAGGAGAAATTTCATGGCAAAAGGAAGTAAGCACCTATCATCTCTTACTATTCTCATAAGTAACGAAAATAATAAAATTGATGACAGGACTGAAAAGAGCTGGTCGTTTAAAAAATTTAAAGATAAATAACTTCTGTATATTTACAGATAGGCCTACTCTTGTAGTGCCATAAAACTGGTTTTTCTTCAGTTGTAAGGAAAGTTAAAATCGGCGCTTATACCTACTTCCTTTTGATTTGGACGACCGTACTGGAATAGTTAATCTGTTTGACTATTTTTAAACTAATAGCGTTATGGGAAATGAATTAAAATAATGAGTGTTTTTAGTTTTTCCATAGGAATCAGTAATCACTAATCAGTTAAAATGCATGCTTTTAATGTTCTTTTCCTTTTTTATGGTTTGATGTATCAGAACTTTTAGAAACTTTTCACAGCACTGCAACATTTCAAATAAAACTGAAACAAAATAAACAAATTTCTCAGACTCAATTCATTTTATATCAATATTGTGAGATTGTGACCTCTAAATTTACATTGGAAGGATAGACCTATTTTTTTTATTATTAACATTAATAATCAATTTATTTTAAAAATAGTGTAACAATTGAGCTAAAATAAGCTGTTATTGACTTATGCTAATATTTTGGGTCCCTCTCACAGCTCCTGCCCAGGACAAGTAATATATTATGACTATATAGGAATGTATATAATTTAGAAATTATTGTTACTAGGCTAACTATGGTATTATTATCCTGGATCTTCAAAAATACAAATTTCTTTTTCTTTTCAGAGTGATTTAAGTTTTGATTCTAAGGATAGTATAAATGATTCTCCAGTAGTACATGCTAGTGGTACAACAAGATTTATTAATTCAGTTGAAGAAATACTCTATAATCGTGGAAGTGCTGATATTGTAGAGATTGTTTATGTATCATACTTCAAAGATCCACATAAGTGCACCATTGCTAAGGGGTAAGGGTTTACACTTTGCATTTTTTTTGTAGTGTTGGAATTCCAGTTAAAAATAGTAGGGCTGAAATTCGTTTCCATTCATTTTCTTATACGGATAGGCCTATTCAATCGTTTTATACGTTCATTATCCATTTAAACGTAGAGAACGTTTTGAATAATGAATCAGCTGCTAGTGTGTGTGTGTGTTCAGAATTCATGTATGTGCACGTGATTTCACTTCCGAACAGGTTGTTCAGTTTTTCTTCTGCATGTTATTTACCTATCTTATTAAGTTAGGGAGGGTTTTGCTTATGTTTCAGGAGGTTTAGTTCACTTTTGAATAACCTATACGGTAGCTACAGGATGAGCTTTGGATTACGTTTTTCACATTATTATTCTTTTTAATTCTTGTAAAATCCAACCACTTGTAGGACACATTTACTTTACGAACACAGGCTGATGAGCAGACGACACAAAATGACGATCGAAGCGATGCTGTTGGTCTGTTGCTTAGCAAGTGTTTAACGATTTTTATAGTTTTTTTACATTTTAGCTAAGCGGAAATCATAATAAATCAACTTTTGAAGACATACCTTACCATATAGTTAATAATTTATGCACAAGGAACATCTTAGCAGCTAAAAATGTTGCGGAAGGTGTAAAAATTGCGGGAATATTCAAATATTTTCAAAAACTTCGGTTATTAGCCGTATATCAGGATTTCAATACGGATATCCGAATAATATGTTCGTTACCCGTATAGGCCTATATGGTCATCCACAAACAGCCCTAAAAATAGCCTGCATTTTTTATAAAAATAATTGTTTCTAAAGATAACAAATGTCTTGGCCTACTGAAATGTGAATGTTTACCATAGTATCAACTATATCTTAATGTGAAATTATATATGCAAAACAATTTGCATTAAAACTTGTGCTATATATCAGCATATTTTTATGTGTGAAAAAGTAATATTGTCATGAATTCCTTTCCAGTCGTTTTGCCACAGTGAACGTATCAGTAGACACAGACACTGGAGGTGGTTTATGTTTAAAACGAATGAACTTAAGTAATTATGCACCACTTCAAATAGGTGTTGATCCACCAGCTACATTGAGAGCAGCTATGGTGAATATCATTACACTCAGACATTCAAATATACAACCAGTTAAGGTAAGTGCAGTTGGTTGGATAATAGATTATGTATGATCTATGATTAAAGTCCGGTAGCAGAAACTCAGTTTCTATGTCCGTTTGTTAGTGCACTTTTGAAGGCAGTAATAGTTTCACATGATACTGATTATGTCAGTCTGAAAATCTCAGAGTGTCAGAGGTGCATCTCTTGAAGTCTTTCATTCTAATTGGATTTAATAGCTGTTAAACTAAATTTCTCAATCTTTAAATCTCTTTCCTGTAAAGGAAAATTGAAAAAAGGTTTTTAGTGTTTATAAAGAAATACCACATTAAATTACAATAATGTTTCATGTATAGTCATTATACTGTAAACATACAGAACATTTTAAATATATATTATTTGAGCAAGCAATTTTCAACTTTTATTCATATTTGAATATGTATCAAATAAACTGTTATTGTACCTTCTACCATAATTCTCCGCATAATAGTTTCTGCCCATATTTTCAGAGGAATTTTTTTTCTTTAAAAACGAAGTATAATTTGCTATAATATAAAATAATATATAATTCATGATAATATTTATGTGAAATCAGTATTTTCGCAATAACACTTAAGCAAACATAATATATTGTGCGATAATATGACGCATATGTAATATATTGAACGTTATTACAGATGCGAACGTCATTATATTTCGCGATAATATTGACCCGCCCATATAAATTCGCAATAATAATTGCGAGAACGAAGTACATTTTCCACTGTTGAAATTTTTCGCACCTAACATTTTTACACGAATTTCGGGGGGGGGAGTGCAACAATTATGTGGGGAATTACAGTATTTTATAATATTAGTGATATTAGGCCTATTTCTAAAATTCTGTTGACAACAAAAAAAATTCACTGACATCAAATTTCTTATATTTCTGCTGCAAGTTGAATCTTTTAGTGGACTTGAAATAGGTATACAATGTTATTGAATAAGATTCTCATGTTTAAAAATTTCACAGTTTCCTTTTTCTTACGGTAGATGTATTTTGAGGATGAAGAGACTGGTTTCTGTGTGATGCCTCTTATGGAATATAACCTGCAAGAATATTTAACATTGATTCCAAAAACTAATACCAGAACAAGAAAAAGTTTGGTTAAGCAGGTAAGAACAAATAATAGCCATTGTGTTAGGTTGGTACTGTACAGTTATTTACTTAGCCTACTACCCTACGGTACTTCTTACTAATTTGTTTAATTTTCATAGTCACTCAGTCAAGCAGGATAGTGGCCAACACTTATGAATTTAATTAAATTTGAATAATTAACAATGTAACAAACATATTATGATAGCACTTTTTTAACAAAAATGATATTGTTATTGCTGAAAGAGCTAAATGTGTAAATATCTCACATGATAACAAAATAAATTATATAATAATTGTGAAAACTGCTATTTAGAATTAGCCAAAATTTAAGGTATACTACTGTAATAAAACAACATAGAAAAAATATAAAATTTCATGTAGCACTCTCAAAATGTGTAAAAAGTTTTTATAAAAGTTCAGAATATGTTATTTAAAACTAAACTCTTAGGTATTATAAATGAAAGGTATTATAAATGAAATGTTTTTAACTGACTAGACCTACTTTGCATTGGAAAAATAAATTAAGAACAAGAAAAATTTCGGCTCAAGTGGGACTCGATCATTTCATTTATAATATAAAAACATTATAATATTAATGTTCATTATAATTATAAAAACATTTCATTTATAATTATAATATATAGTCCTTTGCAAAGCTTCTAATAATTTAATATAGAATAATAAACTCTTAGGTTTTTTTATTGGAAATTTATAATTAATCATGATCACTTCTGTATTACAGTATTTTAATTGATTGTATTCTAAACAGTCTTTATATTTGTTCCTTTGTAGTTATTCCGTGGCTTGAATTACCTCCATAATCATGAACCAAAAGTTATTCATGGTAACTTAAAACCAGATAATGTTTTGATCTCTACTCATGGTGTATTGAAGTTAGCTGGATTTGGACTCTTTCATGTAAGTTTCATTTTAGCAAAAGTTGTTGTAGACTAACTTGCAGATTAATTAATCGGATTATAATTTCGAAATTTGTGTACTTCTGTGAATTCTGAGAATACTGATTTTTATCTTTCGTTGATCAAGTTTTATTTCATAAATTCCCCAAAAGACAACTTCCAAGTTTTGTGATCTCACTCACGTCAGGTTTCACAATGTTTGTCTTGAAATTATGTTTTTCTCAATAGAGTATTTTATAAAATGGAATTGTTTACAAACAACACTGTTAATAAATGAAATGTGTTTAACTGACTACTTTACATTGGAAAAATAAATTAAGAACAATAGCTTCTAATCCTTGCATAGCTTCTAATATTTTTAAAAAAAAACACTGTTAATAATGATTCAAATTTATTTTGACTTGGAAGCTTTATACCAAATTATCTCCAATTGTGCGAAAAGCAATGATGGTGGTTGAACTCATTCAAGATGGAGAGGGGGGTATATAATGTACGTGAAATACAAGAAAATCTCTCGTAAGTAAAAATACTGCCTTCCCTACACATGTGTTCTATAGCTAGATATTTTATTACCTAGTGAAAATAAACCCTGGGAAGTAATTTTGGAATCCAAAAATCTGAAAATAAGTGTTATTTTCTATATTTCATGTGCTTCCTATCCTCCGACCCTCCATCTTGGATGTAGTTCAACAGCTAGAGGCTCTTTACGTACAAATGGAGAATTCCAAATTATATTATGCGCTATCCCTATTTCCATTTGACATTATAATTCCTCTTATTTTTTAAATTTTTATACTTTGAAAATACTTTCATATAGAATTCTATACAGTGCTTCATAGAAAACCTTTGAAATACAAACTTCCTAATTGACATCATTACATGAGTTTCCATAAATTATTTATAGATCCTGCAAGGTCAAGTGACCCCACGTACAGCTACATTATCATGGTGGGCAAAGGAGACACTAACATACTTCACCGTACAGAAACGTACAGCACGTACTCCTACAAATAATAATACTAATCCAGCAAGTAATACTAGAAGTAGTAATACTAAAGTTAATAATAAAACACAACAACCTACAAGTATGGAGTTTAGTAATGAAAGAACATTCATTCACTGCACTACAGAGTCAGATATCATGTCAGCAGGTACGAAATTGTAATAGGTGGATTTTAAATTATTTACGATAACAAATTCAATAAAGTTTAGAATTATTATTACTTTTGAGTCAAAATTTTAAATAATTGTGAAATTTTCAATTTCTGCATATAGTAAAGAAAACAAAAAAGAACTACAGAAGTAGATTATTAACCTCTAAATTCTAACATTTTATATATTTAATCTTTCTTTTGTTGTTCATAATTTACAAACTAATTTTGTTGATTCCATAACGTTTTTATGTTGTGGTTTCTAGTTTTCTTTTATCTGTCAGATTTTGACGTGAGAAATTTTCAATTTTTACACCAATGCAATAGAACTGAAGTGAATAATTAGTTTTGTATAATACTAGAGCTTATGTGCTTTGTCTATAATGTTAAATGTTTTTGTTCTATGTTTTATGTATTTGAGATTAAATCTATACAATATCAGATACAAATAACTATATGTACCATAGTTCCATTGGGGTTGGCAAAAAGCCGGATAATATTGAAAAAGTCCTCTCCGGCCGGACTTTATTGGTTTAATTTGGATTTTATCAATTTTGTCCGGACTTTTTCAATTTAGTCTAATTTTCCAAAATTTTAATGTTTTTCAGAAATGTAATTTTCCTGTGTAGGGTCAAAATCTCAAAAATACTCATAATTTCCCAATAACATTTTTTGAAGATAACATTACAATAAGGCCAATTATTTTTGATATTAGATATGAAAACAAAGATATTTGATAAAAAAAATTATTGATTTACTGAATTAATGGCACAAAATTGTGAAAATTATTGTTGATTTTAGCCACTTTGCAGAGAAAGTGGACAATTTCAAGTAGATTAATCCGGTTTCATCCACCCCGGATTAAAGCAGTCCGGCCTTTATTTGCCAACCCTGATTATTTTACATGATTGTTATATCATTATCGTACATAAGAGAGGCTTTTTGTGATAATGTTAGTAAAACTTTAAGAAAGTCTTTTTAAAAATTGTTAAATTTTTCTATTACAGTCATTGTTCAATGATTTGAATAATTGAATTGCCTCTTGAAAATATCAAATTTACATTTAGATATCAGTTTCTTAGAATTGCATATTTGAAGTTTCAGAAATAATAACATTAAAATTCTTTGAATAACTGCATTGAAAGTGGAAATTAATTTGTAGCATAAAAATATATTTTTTATGACATCAGTGTTATAATATTTGTACAGTATTTTCATTTTGAGAGTGGAGCAACGTATTTATAAAAGATTTCATCGTTAATTTTGCAAGCTCCTCTCGGAATAACTCTTTATACCAAATGTTACCAATTATCAGTAATTTCTACCTGAAATGCTGAATGGAGATTTAAGTATAATACAAAATATATAAATTGTATTACTGTACGATCAAAGATTATTTTCTATTCTAATGCTATGATCAAAATATATGTTGAATTATTTAGTGTTTCAGCCCTTGTCTCGAAAGAAATCTAACATAATTATGTTTATACAAAAATATTGTAATTTTTATACCGTAATATGAATAAATATAATTATAATATGCAAGATTCACAAGTATATGGTCAGAAAAAGTAGTCATCGTCCATAACTATAATAAAATATAACAGAAAATTCAGAGAGGATTTTAATGGTGGCCATTTGATACCTATCAAATAGCTGTATGAAAGGTCTAATTATTATCGTAAGGCTTGTTTTTAGAAGGCACTTTAGGGTTTTGTCTCACCTAACTTGATAATATCAACAAAGCTGGTTGGTTACGCACTGATACAAAAGTGAGCCTCCAAAAAAACATCAGACATAAACGCGTTCAGAGCAGCGTTGGTCGAACCAACGTTGCTTCACAAAAAATACTGTAATTTTATAATTTACAGCTCTTTTGGATATTTTTATATTTTATTAATTATCCTAATAAAATTTTGTGTCATTTATCATCACAAGTAAACTAGTTCTTCATTATTCTCGCAAAAAAGCATTTGTAGTCAGTGTACTCCAATGGGGTAAATTGAAAAAACGGAACGCAACCTAGTTTGCGATTATGGAAAAGTATCTCATAGTGCAGCGCATGTGTACCAAATTTTGAACAAAATTAGTTTGGTCATTTCACGTTCAGATGACTCTTCCCTGACGAGCATTTCATAAAGTCATCAATTTTTTATCATTCGTTTTGAAGGTCGGTACTCAGCGCACGTAGTTTTCAAGTTGCAGAACTACAAAGAAATTTCTACTTCCGATTGACCACCTCGTATATAGGAGTGGGTTTTTTTTTGTGTTTAATCTGTGCTATAAAACTAAAAATGGCTGAACTTTTCTTGAACTGATGTGATTTGTAGTGAAAAAGTTGTAAAATTGAAATCATGGTGCTAGTCGGTGGAATAGGCAGTGGAAATGTTTGTGCTGTGTTTGGTTGTTCGAATTGCGATGGAAAAATACGCATTTGGAAAGGAGCAATATGTAAAGTTCACTCCGTAAAACATTCAGAATGCACTTGTGAGAGACCGTATCGTATGCATAGGTTACCAGCTGATCAAGAGAAACGTCAACAATGGCTTAAGAATATAAACAGAAAGAATTATAATCCTAAGAAAGGCTATGTAAGTATAGTAGGCTAGCCTTTGATTTTCATTAGTTTGGGTCAGGGTGTCGAACCGAAACCGTAACCGCTAAAACCGTAATTTTAATGAAACCGAACCGAAATAAAATTTATATCTGAAACCATAACCGAAACTAAAAATTACGGTTACCGGTTTACAATTACGGTTTTCATTCAAGATTATTCTTGCTAGAAAATTCAAC
>JAQIWE010004664.1:0-10565 GCA_034698565.1 Campodea plusiochaeta
TTATTCAATGAATGGGATTTTGCTAGTGTGGGTTGCTCTTTATTTATTTTTTGTAGGATTAGTACATCCTTGTCTCGTAAATTATACTGTATTTTAATCAGTCAAGGTTAAATTTAAAATTTTTGTCAAAAAATCGTTGGGTAATCTTTTTCTGGGCAGGCAGTTGCACTTTAAAGATTTCGAGTTTTGAGATTGTGAGTGGTTTAAAACTTCTAAATTTCTTTTCAATGGTTTGTTATTATTTTATAAAAGGAAATAATAAGAATAACTACTGTATCACAGTGATCGGTATGGTTTCAAGAATGGATTTTTACAGGCGTAGTCGGTTGCAAACTGACATTAACGGTTATAATACTGCGTTTAATGTCTGGCGAGCATGTAGTATATATTGCAGTCTATATACAGTGGAAATATTCTGTCCAACCCGTGCAGTGCATGGATGGGGTCCACGGAAGAACTACTGTTTCTATGCCCGAAATTTTTCCTACCCAAAATCGCCGGAAAAAATGATTTTTTTTTCCTTTCAAAAAACATAATTTTTTTTCGGCAAATATTTTATAAAACCGTAAGCTGCGGAAAATATTTCACTCGTTTCTTCACTTTTATCTCGTTTTCGCCGAATATTTTTTCGTTTTTTCACGATTTCGACGGCATTTTTTTTGTTTTCGAAGTTATTTTTTGCCCTTTTCGAGTAGTAATTACCCGAAGTTTTACCCGATACCCAAAATAAAAACGGGTAGGCAACCAAATGGAAACACTAATAATAACAACCCAGTAACATCACTGACATGATACATTCTGGCACCTGGTTTCATCAATGTTAATGTTTATAGGACAATAACAGGTTAACTTTACTTGATGCATGTATGGTAACATAAAGGCCTACTAGGAATTTCTGAGTTGTTCTTTATTCAATAATTCCATGGAATAAAAGAATAATAATGTGAGAAGATATAAATCGATATACATAATCTATTCATTCATCATTAATTAAGATGTATCCTAATTAACCAAGCTGCTGTTATCGCCGTCATATGGTTTATGAATTAAAACTTGGCTGTTCATCATAAAAAATATAGTAGGTCTCTCTAAATAAACTGATTTCTGTTTGTAAATGTTTTACAGTCTCTCTGTATTTTCTGTAAACACCTATTAAAAATCGAAGACCTACACTGTGAATCTTTTTTGTTGTGAAATCTTTTTGAAGTAAAACTTCCGTTTCCACTTTTCGGGCATCAAATTTCCTTTAGAACGAAATTCGAAAAGGACACTTGAATGAATATTGTGTTTTGACCGTAAATAAGAAACCGATTGGCCAATAATCTCCCTACTTTTTGGTTTACTTTGAAGAAAAAATACCTTCTGCTCTTTTCTTTCAATTTTTTGAAATACGAGTTTACAAAAGAGATGGCAACAAAAGGAAAAAAGTGGTATTGTGTTGTTTGGTTCTTGATTGCTTCCAAGTAAAAAGAAATGTTTTTTTAAGCTCAATAAATTTTATTATACAGTCAGTCAGGATGATGAAAGAAAAATAGTTTTTTAAGTTCAGAAAGTGAATGCTTAGAAACCGAAATTGAAGCATGAACTGTGAAGTAATAAAGTTATTTAAAACAATGTGTGAGGGTACAATAAATTCAAAGTGCAGCATTGCAGAAGTTTTATTGGGCTTTCACATAATTATCTCGACGTTTCTATTCGATGTTGTTCGCAACGAACATCATTTATCTGAGGAGGTATTTTACTGAAAATGTAGAAAGAGTCTAGAATCTAAATTTTTGCTGCTGGAAGTGTGCGATTGTTTTATTATTATCAATATAAATTGTCAGAATTTCACCTTTAGCTGTCAAAAGGAACGTTGAAGTCTGTTGTTTTCATTTTGTATTATATTTCACTATATTATCACTGAACTTCTTATAATTGTCAAACTATTTTACAGACCGTAATATTTTTCTTTTCATAAACCTTTGGTTTATCAAACCCGTTAATGACTAATAATTTCAAAATATGTTTAGGGCTATAAACTAGTAGCTCATTAACATCCGATATTCCTGGAAACCAAACACCACAGAAGAAAACCATTGAAAAAAGCAATAAATAAACTCCCGCGAGAATGAAAATAATAAAGCCATAAAAATCTGCATAGCCTACATTCCGCATATATTTTTACACCATTGCGTAATAATCTGCAGTTTGTTCTGAGAAAAACGAAATCTCCCTCCTCACAACAGTAATAGTCGATCCCTGTGAAATAACGTAATACTGTTGCATGACCTTGAGATAGCTGTTTGAATGTAGGTCAGTGGTAGATGTTGGAATTAAAAGAAGCTTTTGGACTCTTGTGATGGTGGTTTATGAGCAAGGGTTACAAAAAGAGGAGATCCTGGGAAGTTTTTACATTTTTGTTTAATTTTTTATTGATGATTTAACAAAGCTTTTTAATTGGGGATGATTTGGTATTTTTTAATTATTTGAAGAGATAAATTTGTTTATGGCGTGATCACTGTTCAGTGATTATAATTATTATTTTAATAATTTTTCTGGTTGTCAAAAAGCTATCACTATAATAATACAGTGTATGGTAATATATTTTAATAGGGGCCTTCCCTAT
Source organism: Campodea plusiochaeta (assembly GCA_034698565.1). Lineage (NCBI taxonomy): Eukaryota > Metazoa > Arthropoda > Diplura > Rhabdura > Campodeidae > Campodea > Campodea plusiochaeta. Next base: position 2,609 of record JAQIWE010004664.1, read on the forward strand.
TAAAAATAATATATAATGTTGTAAAACATGAATGGATTAGGGTTGAGTGATCTAGCTGTCGATATTGGCTAATGAAGAAATTAAACGTAAATTATTCTCTTTAGAATAAAATTAATATGAGTGACATAATAATAATTGATAATCTGCATTACATAATTTTAATTTATTTTATATTTTGTTTCTTTCAGATGGGTTTGCGATGACATCCCAGAACTGAAGAAGGCGATGGACGAAAACGCCTTCCTCAATTACGATACGAAAAAGTAAGTCAACAATACTAACCTATTTAAATTAAACATATGACCTATAAGGTCAAAATGAAGCCTATTTATATTAGAACTATCCTTTCAAAGGCTACAGTCAAAAATTGTCACAAATTCTTTCATTTTACTTGCTTGTAAGTAAAAAAAAAAAAAAGGATTGGGGGTTAATCATTGATACAATATTGACAGAGAGCATGGATTCAACTTTCAACATTATAGAGAAAGTTGATATTTATAAACAGATAATCAGATGACCATGTCTAACAGCAGTTTCAGCATTTTGTATTCAAAAATAGAACTACACGAAATCAAAAATGGTTATAGATCATTATTTCATTAATTAACATTGAGCTGCGTAGAGATGTCGTTGGTTTATTACATGAATAGCATAGAATCAACTGTTTCATCATTTTGAATACACAAATGAAACCTCACGAATTGAAACAATTTATTTAAAATTAAATGAGCATTCGTTATCAACATAATTATGAAATGCATGTTGGGAAGGCATTACAACAGTTTGATAGCATTGAAAGTTAAAAGCATTACAGTACCTATTTTAGTGCACAGCTATTTTTAAATGCCTACTAAACCAAACATCAAGTGACCATACCCTAGCCCTTTAAAAACCTTGCAATGTGTTTTGGCGACCATTTGCCTTTGGTAGGTGTCTATTTTGAGCTTTGAAGAGAGAGAGGGGGGGGATGGGGGATAATACCCTTTCGTTATTCTCCTCCCCCCCCTCCCGACGACCCCACCCTCTTTTATAACATAGAAGTTGAGCGAATATTGATTTTTGTTCTGCTAGCTACTCTTCTTGTTTAGAGAGGGAATACGGGAAGTTTAAAGGTAGATAGGATAGAGCTTCTGTACCCAGGAAGTATGGGTATGTTTTTGGGTGAAATGTTAAGAGGGTTAGTATTTTTGGGACCCTGCTGGGTATGGTTAAGTAGATTAAATCATTGTTCTAATAATATTTCACCCAGCCTGGATTATGAAGAAGATTACCGTAGTGATAACTAGTATAAGTAATACATTATTTTGAAGTATTGCGAGTAAATTACATTATAATTGAATTCAAAGGAATTGGGAAATCTCGCAATATTAATATAAATATCAAAGGTTCTTATATTATACTGAATATTAGAGGACCATAGGATTCGACAGACGGGTGGTTTGGTACCCTTGGTTCCACAAACCGGGAATTAATTGACTAGCTCAGATTATCTGACTGCTAATAGGCTGTAATTTTAATTTATTATTAAAGTTGAGGAAAAAATATAGTAAATAGAATATAGTATTTTAACCTGCTGTTAAAGCAGTGTTGAATTGAGTTGATGTTCAAAGAATTGCAAATGAGCCCAAGCTCATTTAAAAAAAGGTTAATTTAATAGCCAAGCGAAGGGTGTCCAGGTTTCGATTATCAAATTTAAAGGTTCTCAACACTTTTTTTACAGCTGTATTTACTCCCTGCTTTTCAAAGAGATTCAAAATAATATGCCAGACAGCACTATAACTCTTTGTAATAGCTACTATTATTTCTTCTTGTATTTTGCAGTTTTTTATTAGTTTAGATTATTACAGCAAAGTTGTCGTTAATTTTTCATTCAGCCAAAAGCAGACCAGCACAAAATGAAACTGTTAGGGAGCGCCATGTTTACTTGTATGACAAGTTTCATTCAGAGCTTTTAAATTTCACAATATAATTTTTAAACCGCAACAGGCTACATTACATGCAATGGTGTAAATACTGTAATTATTATAATGATAATTATATAAAATTAATAATTAATTTTCAAAAATAGGCTATAAATAATTCAGTATATTTCTAGTGACATTAATTTGAAAAAGTTCTTAAATTCAGTTGGTGACAGTTGTAGCAACATTGAAGAATTTGTAAATTTTCTGAGCTCGGAAAAAATCCTACCCGGTAACTGGTTTGATCTATCTACTGTTAGTATAAATGTATAATTATTAGCTTTGAACATTTAGTACGTCATTAGTTTACTTGTTTTCACATGATAAACTCATAAAAAATTGCTACCAGGTATTCATATTCCTGTATAAATTATTAAATTTCCCAACATAAAAACTGCTATACCATTTTTGAATAACAAGTAAAATAATAACATTTGAAGCTCGAGAGGCGTACGTGATTAAAGCCCCCTTCTTTCCATAACATCATGGTGAACCGTGACGTCATTTTGAAGTCGATAATCGCAAAAAAGGGGGGTTAGGGTGCTGGTAAGGGAGCGGAGGGGGGAGGTTTTATGTAATACCTTGTGCTGCGACTGCGTATGAATTACTTTTACACTTGATTGTATAATAATGTTATTATTGTACGTTTTTTTGTACAGGTTGTTATAAAAATAGATAATTGTTAATGCAGTATTAGTATTTTTAGATTTTTATGATTTGAATCTGTGTTTTTATGTAATATTAGAAAGGAATGTGCGGAAGTAATTTGTTAATGAAATTTTGTGTAGGAAAAGATTTGCTAGTTGATTTTAAAGTTGTAGAGATTTTAATTTTAGATACACCAAGCATTATAGAATCCAATTTTGTGATTGCTGAAATTTTAGATTTACAAGTTACTTGTAAAGAGATTTACGTCTATATTATTGATACCGTACTGGCGTACTGTTGTCACCTTGTCAGTGTCATTTTAAAATCTAACATGATGCTTCGAAATCATTAGTATCATTTTTAATGTTGAAAATGGCATGAAACGAACTATGAACTTAACGATGAAGATTCTGTATAATCTTGGGACACTGTTAGGTTAAGTTATTGGATGAATTTCTAAAAAAAAAAAGTTTTATTGCCTATTATATTAAGCTTGATTCAGGAAACTTCTCCTATAATAAAATTATGCCTTTCAAACAGAAATGTAGTTAAAATATTGTATAATTAATTCTGTTTTTTTTTCAACAGTTACGACAGCATGAAAGTACTATGCGACAAATACAACAATGCGCTGGACGCTGTTCTGGTAAGTGTAATAAACTAACTTCTAAGTAGACTATAATTCATTGTAGAAATTTAAATTGATACAGATAATTGTGAATTTTAACAGTTGTTTCGAATTTAATTTTTACGTATCATTTATTAGTGAGTCTTGAAACTTACAATTGAACAGAAAAAATATTAAAATCAGGAAAGTGTAATTTCAAACCCTTGATTTTTAAAAACAGAGCAGGGAATATCGCGATTTTACGAAAAAATTGAAATTTTGGGACCTAATTTGCATACAGAATTAGCCTATAGGTTTAGATGTTTTTGTACTCGTTTTAGTCGTCTTTACGAGAGCTTCCTATTGCAGTATTGGTAGTAAATTGTTCTTGATACGACTTTTCCTTATTGCAAAGTTATGACGTAAAATGTAAATGTAAAAAAAAGAAACTTTGGATTTTGGTGGCCATTTCTGGCCACAGGAGACATAATTTGGTGTTCAAAATCAATATTTGATGGCCACTGGCGCGCCAATATGGCTATTTGAAAAAATCATAGATTGAATCCTATCCTCAGGTTTGTGATTGGCTGAAACCAAAATATTTCCCCTAAAATGTCTAGATGCTCTTATCCTGTTATAGCAACTTAGCAAGATGTTGAAGATAACTTTTCTAATCTTAGTGAGCGAGATAAACTGTTTTGAAGGTCAATCATTGAACTCGTATGCGGACATGAGGAAGGCTGAATGACTTATGAATAACTATAGCAATTGTTGGCGTTACCAAGGTTAAAATACGTCACTTAATTACAGTAGGGATGGGTAGGATTTCTAGAGATAATGAAGGAATTATCGATTAGTTCATACGGTTTTAATCAGCAGATTGCATCAACCATTTAAAGCTATATCTGTGTTGGTTTATGTACATTTTAAAAATACTGATTGATCAGTTTTAAATACTAAGCAACCTTCAAGAACTGTTTTCATTCTCATTAATTTATAGTAAGAATCTTTCAGTACTTTTGTACAGGTAGGCCTAATTCAGTATAGGACTACACAATGTGTAGCTTATAAGTTCGTGATATGACATCAGTTCCTTTCTACTATATTATTGTTGGCACATTGCCTAAATATTTATAAACTTCATAAAACAAATAAATTTCAAAGATGATTTCAGAAAATTCTGAATTTTAAGTAAAACAAACATATTTCCAATGATTTTTAACAACTTTAAATTCTTTCTGTCGTAACCAAAATAAGGCGAAAGGTCAGAAACCTGAAATAACAAAATAAAGGAATGTCTAGAGCACTGTGTACAGTATGTTCCCCTTATTACAGTAAAATTACATAATTATTATAATGAACCAAAACTACATTCCTATTATTACAAATGAACCAGTTTTCCGTATATAATATCCCCCAAGCCGAAACCACAAATATTTCATCCTGCAATATCCATCCCAAACATTGAATCATGAGAATGGTAAACACACTCGGCATTTCAGCTCAGATATTTTTAGAACATTGATTTTCCTCTTTTTTTTTCTTCCTTTGCCAAAAACAGATACCCGCCCGTTGGTAGTAAGAGAACATATAAATATATACTGACTATACTGTGGTGCATTTTTAAAAAAGTGTTTTTGTTTTGGTATTACAATCCCCCCCCCCCCAGACTCCTCCACACAGAGGAATGTTTTTTGGAGTTTTGTCAAGATGTATTATTGACATGGAATTAGTTATTTTGGGATGGATTACACCTTCTAGCTATGGGGAAAAGGGGTTATGGAGAGTAGACAGATGTTCTAAAGGTGAAATTATCGACACCTATTTTGCATTCTGAGACGTTGGGGAATTGGAAATAAAATGAAAAGTCGATTCCCGTTGATCTCATAGTGACATCATTGCATGGACAATTTGGGACCAGCAAAATTTGTGAATCCAAATTTTGGAAATTATCAAAACAGTTGTTATTTTTATAACACAAGGCCTAATTTGAAATATTAATTTGTAGCGTTCAGAATTCGAAATCAAATAATTAGATTTGGAAAGTTTAAAACTTGAACAATTTTAACAATTTTAATCGAGTACAAATTCTTTGTCTTGTTTTATAGTCAAATATAATTAAAGAAACTTTTAATCTAGATAGTCACAGTATGTCTGACATTGTTTTGTCTGCAATTTTTTTACACGACGAGTGGAGTTGTATCTTGATCTCATATGTTATAAATAGAGTTCATTACAATCATCTAGTCACTGTCGGAACCCCTGTTTTTTTTCTATTGGTTTACTCCAGTACCCTGGAGGGTTAGTTACCCACGGGTATCGTAGACCACTTGTGATCGAATGGGCTAATATTGTCATATAGAAATATCACTTATAAATCGAATTATGGTTGATGTACGTGTTATAGGATCTGCTATGAGTTTTTGTGTTTATTTGTGATTATATATATGCGGTCTTTGGCTTATTGGATATTGATGGGTTCGATTTATTATGATTATTTTGTGACTGTTTGAATGACTCAGGTTATTCTGAGAAGATATTGGACTTTTTTCATATTTTTGTTGATTCTGACATTCGTTGAGTGTTTTTGTAATGCAAGTTAACCTGAATGGGTTCGTAATTTCTACAGGGGAAATTAAAACTTTGTTTTCCTTACATTAGAATAATTCGTTTTAATATGGTACTTTGTTACGAAAAATAGTTTTTCGAAATTTCAATTGCATTTTAAGTTTGGATTTTAGATTATTAAGAATTTCAGTTATTCTTCTTGACATAAATAGTTAATTTCTCGAAACATTGGGGAGCTAGGCTTTAAAAGTAAAAAAAACTTACTTTAATAATAAAGCATTCCATATTTTATTACATACAGTAAAAATAGCCTAACGTTTTTGTTAATTTTTTTAATTGTTAACCGTCGTCAATTATTGAATAAGAGATTGCAAGTTGCGTGACATGTTGAAATAAAAGGTTGAATGGTTATTAAAACTGTCGGTATAGGAAGACATAAATATTATAATGAGCAGGTGTAAAAAACAATGTCTGTTTCCGTATAATAATTAGATCTAATACAAACCTTGTTCTATATCGGAAGCAAATGGTATTTTTGCCCTTTGTTTTCACTTTGATTATTTTGAGTAGACCTACAAGAGTAATACATTTTCAAGTAGGTCTTTTGGCAATTTTACGATTGTCGTAACATAATACATTTTTATTCATAGTTAGGATTCTATTAAATTAGCAATAAGGAAATTGATTGAATAGAAAATTGAAAGGTCATGTTCAATTAGAAGTTATGTAATATTGTGATATTTTAAATTTAGCTCAAGAAATTTAGCATTTCTAAAACTTCTGAATTTTCAGATTTCACACCTTTTCTACAAATTCCACTATTAAAAAATATTCAATCTAATTAATTATGTAGGGTTCTATTTCACAGTTGGCTTTAAATTGCCTCTAGAAAGTGTGAAGTAAATTGCTGTATTGCCATGAAATTACATCCAGTCAAGAAACAAACATTGCAATTGATCAGAAGGAGCTCCATATTATACTAGTCAACTTTAATCCCCAAACAGTTTAATTCCAGAAAACAGAATTGCTCCCATCTCTGCCATAAACCAAAATTCACTCTGAAACCTTCGTCTTAGGTTATTTAAACCACCAGTAGGCTACACCAAACTTAATAAACCCCAGAACAGCATTTAGAGAAAGAACTAATTTGAATCCTCCCCTATTTTATACTTCTGTAAAGCTACTAGTGTTTGATTCTTTTGCTGCTTGCTTTTCCCCTTTGAATTTAATTTCTTTCACGTTCGCTCGGCTGCCTTGGAAAATTTAATCGATCAAAGTGTTGAATACCCCTGAGATCGTATATGTGTACCGAAAGATGTGTGTAGGGAAAGGGATGTCAGATGTTGGGTTTTGATCGGGAAATTTTTAAAGGGTTGGGAAATTATGAAACCATGACGACAAGGTTAGATTTCGAATTTAATAGAAATTTCAAATCAGGAAATTAATGCTGTTGACAAAACTGGTTTGCTGTACATAATTACCATCAAAGTTGTCATTACTGCAATGCTTTAATCTAGATAATTTATTGATCTAAGGAAATTTTTCTGATTGTTAAAAGAGGAATTACAGTAGCCTATTTAAATCTTACTTTCCTTGTTCTTGAACTACAATGCAATAATGTTAATTTCGTGAATATGGAACGTTGTTACAATTTCTCTTGACTTTTCCGATGAAATGATCAGCAAATATACTCAGAAAAATGGAAATTACAACGAAAATAGATGTTGATTTTCCTCAAAATGTATTATTATTGATTCACAATCACACTAAAATTATTGTATTGTATCTTGCTGGAGATTATTTTTTTCTTTCATTGTGTTGTCTATCACCAGAACCAATCAAATTACTATTTTAAAATTCAAAGGAAGTTTTGGCAAATTTCGTAATAAACAATAACGATTTAAATATCAAAGGGTTATTATATATTGTACTGAGAGGACCAAAGGATTCAACAGTCGGATGGTTTGGTACCAAATAAAATAATTATTCCTGATTTCGCTGATTTCTACAACATAATGTTATGTCCTGTTCCTCGATTCCCAGCCTGTGTTCTCCCTTTGGTGCGTATTGTGTGTAGGAAGGAGTCAGCCATGATGTTGTGGTGTTGCCCTAGGCAACATGGGAGAAAGAAGGGTGCTGATGGGGGAGAGGGGGGGGGGGTGCATTAGGTTTT
>JAQIWE010004665.1:0-10565 GCA_034698565.1 Campodea plusiochaeta
AGTCCTTCCAAAATCTTACGGACTCAAACTGGTTATGTCTTCAAACTATTTTGACGGGTAAACCCATTGGTGACCACTTGTTTGGGTGGTTCAAATAGTGTATTTTTAATACAATTCGCAGGCTGGTCAAAGAAAACAAATAAGTCAACAAAGGATTATCAATTGTTGGAATGTGAGAAATACCCTTGATGGGTTAATTGATTTGGTTCCGTAAGATTTTGGAAACACTATACGTTAACCTACACTTGATACCTTATACTTTGAAGGGATGTAAGATCGAAGCGAAGTAATTTCCTGTGTATCGTTTGAATCCATCCGTTCTGCCTTCACCCGCCCCCTTCCTCCATCCTGATCTTCCACAAGTTAACATATATTTTTAGAAATAGAATAGCGTGGCACGTGGCAACACTGCTCTCTTTGACGACGACAACATCCAAATGGCTTTCGGAAGTATAAATCCTTCCCCTTACAAAGAATCAGTCTGTAAAAATAGTTACTTGAAGGTGTGCTATTCCAATGTCTCACTTGTCACTTCTAAAGAACATTTGAAAATAACAAAGAATCTTCCTAATACACCGGTGTTTATATTCAAGCCGTGCTTCCGGAGAAATAAATAATTGTAGAAAATTTATTTAAATATGCTACTATTTAAGTCATTGGTACAGAAATACAAATTGACGAGACCGCTAAAAATGGTTTAAATTATAAAAATAATGATCAATTATTTATAAGTTTGCAGTCACTGCAATTTTGTGGCCTGATCTTGAATTTTGTTTTATGACAGCACAATTGATGCATAAATTTTTCTTCCAACACCATCCTAAGAATTTGTTGAACACTATAATTATGTTAACTAATGTTATCTTAAATAACCCATGCTGTAAAATGAGTATGCCGACGATTTCCACGTGTATAAAGAATTTTCCACTTGAACAACTGGTGTTAAATATTCAAAAATTCTATTCATAACTTCACTTTTCTGTTATTATTCTACTTCTTTCGTATTTCAACGGATGATTTGTCTTTCCAAACCTACGCCCTCTCCTTTTTACTTTGTTGGATGCTGTTTTATTATCAACAGATCCAACTTATAATGCATCTCAGCAATAACTGCTCAGACCTCCCAGAAATGATACGAAGGTGTGTCGACTATGTTATTATACCGATGTTCATTATACACTATTTATATGTATAAAGTGTAACGTGGACAATGACAGTCTTTTACTTTATTGATGGATTTTATATTTTATTGACTGGTTTAGTACCACCTCTGGAATATTGATGGGTGAAGATGAACAGGCTAAAGGAGAATCTTCCGTAGGGATGGATCCATCTGAATGTAAATTATTTACTTCTCATGTAGATTGTTATACGAGGGTAACTAGGAAAGTTTTGAGACTGGATGCTATTTTCAAGGATATAGGTTAAATTTTTAAGGATTTAGGTACGCCATTTAATAAACTGAATACTTTTACTAAATCAGAGTGAGTTTCAAGAAAACCATAGCTTCCTTGCTGGTATAGTGTCACCAGGAAAATTAAGTTGGAAAATGAACACTTTTGAGCATTTTTTTATATAAGAAAAAAGTTCAAGAAAAATAATATTACGGTTGTATTGTATATCTTTGTTTTTAATTCTTCTTTTTTTATGGTGACTTATTTTTAGAAAAGTCACAAAGGTGTCAAGATATTGTTAACTGTTATTCGTTTGCCATCGAGTCACGTTTGACTTCTGTTACCTTATTTATTTTCTTTTGAGTTGTCAAGATTTCTGAAAACGGGACAGGAAAAAAAAATATACCTATCACTGTTATATTAAACCACCGTAACTTTGATATCAAACCAGAAATCTCCCATTAATAAAAACCAATGTGGATAATGTGTTTTATGTCTTCCCCTTATAAAACACATTTCCTACACAGATAACCACAAAAAGAAGAAAATACCAAGTTACATAACTTCCTCTAATACCAAATAAAATACGCATCGCATGCCGACGAGACTGACCTCTATAATCTTCTGAAAAGATCTAAAATAACAATACCTTACGGTACAGTTCACTTACTTATTTATACAGCGGAGAATATTTTAGATATATATGAATCTCAAAATGTAGTGTTAGGAACCTGCTGTTACGCTACGAATAAAGGAAAATAATGTCCGAAGGAATATTTTGATTACAGGTTCGGAACTCTCTAGCTTTTTTGTCAGGTTTGGAAGTTTATAATGTACGGTTAGAATTATTATGGGAATAAGTTTGTTGGAAATAGAAAAATAAGCAAGGGAGAGTGAACTCTGTGATCTTTTTGTGGTTTTGAGGACCTAGTCGTGAGGTAGAAAGGGAAATATAATACGGGAGTTGTGGTAATAACGCACATGGTATATATCTCTCTGAACTTAAATTTTGTGCGAGATGATCAAAAGATCTCTTCCGTGTACTTTGTGTCAATGTGTTTTAGTTAACCCAGACCGAGAACTTTTAAATTTGTAATGAACAAAGGTAAATCTCTCTGGGTATGTTTGCTAAATATACAAACATAGTATTTTTTAGACGTTCATATTCAGAGCAGAGGAGCAGTATAGTCAAATAGCATATTTAAAATTAATTTTTTCTGCGATTAAAAATTAATCTTGATGCTGGTTGCTTTCGTTAACCATAATTTTTTTTAATCTATAGCACGGAAATATTGTTTTTCAATGTAGTGATGTCTAGCTAAATCAAAATTGCCCAATAAATAATCCGTTATTGATTACTGTTTCAATTAAACATCAATATCTAATCAATAATTCATCAAGCAAATCAGACTGCTTCAGCATGAATTTTATGACGATTTTTACTAACCGTTGTGAATGTATTTCGTTGAGTGAGTACCCAGATTTCTGAATAATTGATTAGCAATTTTAAAAATTATATTATAATCTAAGAGGTTGTAAAATTGTCTGAAAGATATTTGATTAAAATCATAAAATCTTTCAACTATCGTAGAATAATTAAATTGTAAGTGAAGTGAAGCAATCAACATGTTCGCAAGTGGATAATTACATTAATAATTTCAAGGTGTTTTAAAAGGCATAAAATGATTTACAGTTTAGTTGCTGATTACGATTGCAATCATCAATAATTATATAATACTTTGTTATCTTTCATAAATTAAGTAAACTGTAAATCGTAAAAACATTATTTTTTATGAAGTTGCTATGTATGGGGAGGGGGATATGAGGGACCAGCTACAGTTAATGAATTATTCTTGAACATTATTATGATACTTGGAAGAGAACCACTTCATGAACAATGTTTATCGTCAGCTCGTTTGTAATCAATTATTATTTATCTCTTACCAAGGAAATAAGTATAATATTCAAGCAGTTTTAAAAATAAATAATGGACAGACAACCCACTAAATTGTCTAGTTTTATAAGAGATTCGTCATTCTGGAGCGTACCAGCTATATGAATGCTTTATAGAATGATGTCACACGTTGACAAAATCCACCCTGCTATTTATCTCTTTGATTCAGAACTCCATCCAGAACGTAAACCCATCGTCTCCTTCTGCTTCCTCGAGTAAATGAGATTTATTGGCAAACTCCGAGAACGAGAACAAAAACCGAACGAAACGAAAAAACAGTGAAGATCCGTTGTTTTTATCCGACACGAACTTCTTTGTACATCTCTTACGTAAAAAAGGATGTTTTTTCCACTCTTTTGTCTAATCTTTCCTTCCTGGTCACGAGCTTCTTCAGTAAAGAACACGAAAGAAGAGAAAGAAAGAAAAAAAGTCAGAAGATGTGTCCTCCCTGTGGTTCGAAGGGGAGCAAGGACATATTGGATGATGTCGGTGTGAACAGGTTTACTTGGAGGACCATCTGGTTTCGTAATCCTCAGGCTGAATATTTCTTGTGGTTTTATGAGAAAAATTAAGTTTTAAAACTGGTACGGTGTATAAAGGCAGTTATGTCTTCGGATTAGTTAACGGTCATTTCTATTTTGTTTATGGAATTGTTCAAAGGATTTATAATCTGGGATACGTTATGTTTCACTTTGACAGATGTTACCTTTTTGGGAAATTGCCATTGGAGATTTTTTTTCGTGAATCTTTCGACACATTTCCGTTGCTCTTGAGAATCTTGTAACAATTTTTAAACCTATAAAAAAAATAGTCGAGAAAACATTTTATCATGTTACCCCAATATCCTACATTTTAATGCAATACATTCAATGCTGCCAGTAAGAACTATAACGCAAACTCTTCTCTCTTTCAATGAATAGTCAACTTTTTTCGGTTATTAATCTCTCGAGTGATGCTCTTTGAGTATGACAGAAAAAAATCTTAAAATCAGAACAGGTTTGAAATATTTGCTAGTTACTTGCTAAAACACTATTGCAATTGAAGCTTTTAAGCTTTATTATTATTTTATACCTTTAAAACTTGAACTCGGATAGGCTTACATTGAAAACTAAACTTTATAATATTACAAAACTAAAAATAATTTCCCTAAAGTTGCTTTCAAAAAGATGGGCAGAATAGACCTATTGATTGTAAAACTACGAATATATCGTAAAACTTTACTAAAGGCGTTAATCAAGACGACGAAAAAGTGGAAAAACTGTGCAGTGATTGATCTCCAATATACATTTGGTGCACTTCTGAATTTTTTTCTTATCATTTGGTGCACTTCAATATACATTTGGTGCACAAATAAATATGATTTCAAAGTGGAAGTACTGACAGTTCTTTTCAGAATTAGGATGATTTCAGTTCTAACATTTCTCCACCAAACGACATTACACAGCCGGGGGGCTAAAAGAGTGTAAAATCATTGTTCTGAAGCCATATTTTATATTCTTCCCAGCACGAAGTAATGACAAATGCAGTTGTTTTGCTCATTGTTTTTTAAAATATTGTTTATTGTTTTTCTTGAAATATCGATATCGTGTTTTGGAGCTATAAAATATATGAATTCGGACAAATTTTCCGTGCATATAATTATATATGGAATAATTTTTATTACTGAGGCGAGTTTTGTGAACTAGAAAACCCAAATGTTATTGTTCTTTTGTAAATAATACTAATGATAGGTTTGCTCTCTGTTGTGGTGGCGCAACAATAGAAATATTATTGTTGTGCTGTTACATAAGATAAACTCACGTGGAAGAACTAAAAGGTGTTTTTATATATAATTATAATATACCTACAGAGTTACTTACAGCAAAATTGACTTTACTGATATTATAACATAATATTAATCTTTTTGTTATAAATAACTCATATTATTTTTCTTACCTCCCAAAAATCATCGGTTGCGGAGATATTCACCTTAGAAAATGCAAGAAAATAAGCTGCTAGGTAGCGGAGCAAGTGTAGCCCAAAACAAGACAACTGGTGATATTTGAATAAAATGATTAATCTGCATTATTTTTAAGTCGGTTACATACGTGTTCTGATATGTGTTTTTCAGAGAATAAATTTTCATATTTTCGTAAGGCAGCGAAATTAAGCAGGATGATTTGTGCTTCCTTGTGAAAAATCTATCGACTGGGTCAAAATATATTGTCAAACCTTTTGCAAAAATTCTTTAATAATATAAGGTACAAGAAAATCACAGAAAACTGGAAATTCATTATCTGCAGATTACCCTTTAAACAGTTCTAATAGTAATTCATGGCTGATAAGCATTTATGTACCCTCACATTCTGATTACTGCCAGCAAGTTTAAACCTGCAAAGATTTCCATTGTTTACTCATCCAACAATACGGTGTCAATTTTATTATCTTGTTTACGGAGGTCATGGTTCCTATAATAAAAGTTTCAAACAGTTGTCTAGCAATTGACAAGTAGTTCATATACCAATTCAATGTAGGATCACGTTTTAGAATTTTACATCATCAGATGAAAAAGGAAAAGAATCATAACTCTATTGCATTGTGATAATGTGAATATATTAATATAATATTTATCATGTAAGGAACAAAATGATCTGATTTATAATTTTGGATTTGGAATAGAAGTAATCCAATTTCAGCATCATAAAATTCTAGCTGCCTATTTCCTACTGAACGGAAAAAACATTAACGTTCCAATATACAAATTATTCATAATTATTATTGTAAAACAATCTAAACCATATGATACTAACGAGGTGATCATCTGGGATTTATTTTTAATTTTGGGGATTTGCAAAGGTCACCTCACTGATTATCACCTATATATTCGTTCATCTGCAAATTGAGTTTTACTCCCAGAAATCCACTTTGAAATTTTGCTCCTAAAATTGATTAGAAGGGGGACCTCAGGAAATTTCAATTTTCATATGATAAATGCCATAAGAAATTTAAGTTTTGAAAGCAAACAGTATTTTACATCGCCACAATTTTCTTGAAACTGTTATTTGAGTTAGGAGTAATATCTCTGCCGAATTTCAAGAAAATTGCGACGATTTAAAATGTTTTCTGTTTTGATTTTTTTTTGACAATTTCTGACGTTCCCTCTTCTTCAGTTTTAGGAGTAAAATTTCAAAATGGATTTCTGGGAGTAAAACTCAATTTGCAGATGAACGACTGTATAGGTGATGATCAGTGAGGTGATCTCTACAAATATTCAGAATTAAAAATAAATCCCCCATGATCACCTCGTGTGGTTCCCTCGGAAGTCCAAATATATAAATAAATTATCAGGATGAAATCAATTATACAGTTTTTATAGTCATTAAAAACCTAACGAAATGCAAAGTTTTCTGCTTACACCCTTACCATATTTTATTGGAAATTTATATCTAAATGTAATACTATAATAAACATGTATGCTATTTATGCCAAAGGCGATTATTGCTCTTTATATTTAGATGTAGCATTCAATTCCTTATAAGGCATTACGACCATATCAGAAATACAAGAACTCATTTGAATTTATGGTATTTTAAGAATACAGATATTACTTAGGTGAGTGGCCTTTGAAATATTATTCATTCGGAATCCATAGCAGTTGATTACTTTTATGGATTCATCGCATGCTTACTTTCTTTATCTATTGTATTTAAATGAAGAATTTAAATTCAAAATGTGAAAAATGCGACATGGTATAGTTGAGGAATGTAGAACGCACCCACAAAACATTAAAACGTAGCGAATTTGGGCTTGGCGAAATACACGATGTAATAAAAATATATACAAAGCGAGAAGTATAATTATGTCAACGAGAGATTAGTAAAAAATAATAATATATTTTTCGAATTGGGCTGAAATACTTATGTATTTATTGCTTTCAAAAAGTTTGAACTATAATATCTGCATTTGAGTGTTAGATTAAAATATTTTGGCAGAAACCAATATACAGATGTTGAAATAACGGAATTCCATGTAAAAAAATAATTCGTATAAATGTTATTTTCTAATACTGCATTTTTTTCTAAATTAATTTGCTGAAGACTGTTAATTGAATTTTAATTCCACATAATTTCTAAATACCTTTAAAATAATTTTCAGTATTTTATGATAATATTTCGAATTAATTGGTTGATCTGCTTATGAAATGATGCTTCACTTTCTCATTAGGCAAACAGTTTTGGAATACTTTCTCGACAGAGAAATCAAAATTCAATATGCAACAAGGAATTAAATGATATTACATAATTATGTAAGAATATGTAGCTTTTACAAAACACATATTATAGGTTTTAAAAATTGCTTTAAAAAAAACATTGCTAACGAGGCAGAAAAAATATTATTCCTTCCAAATCCTCGAATGTCTTCATATGACCATAAAGAGGGTCAAAGTGCAACCAATATAACCCTCCAGCTAATGAGATCTTGATTGGTCTCATTCTTTTCAATACTGTGACTAACAATGATGGTTTTTGTGGAACATTTACGACTTTTGAGGGTACAAGGAACGTCAAGAAATCCATACCACATTTGGATAATTAAAAAAAAAAAAAAATAGTTCTTTGAAAATAATACATACATGGAGCAGTAAAGAAACTGCTGTATCTGAGGTTTATAATTATTATCAGGTATCATTATTTATTTATAAATAGTAATCTCACTCATTATGACAAGCAGAAAAATATGCTTTTAATCTCTTTAATTATAATTTCGTTTAATTCAGTGAAATAAGTAAGAACTTTCTCAAAATATTGGTAATTTTGCAATAATGATTTTATCAGAATTGTTTCTCATTTAAGTTTGTTATACAGTCATGAAAGTTAAAACATTGACAAATTTCAATAATTTAAATTTGTAAGTTTGACGAAGAAGTGCATAATAAGGTGAAAACAACATTTTTCTCTCTTTACCTTTTCTTCCTAAAACTAAGAAATGATTTTATCTTATTATTATACGTAAGATCTGAGAAAATTTTATGAGATTTGAGAAAGTGACTATTTCTATATTTTACACGTTGAATCTTTGTTTCTCTGAATTTTAACAGAATGTTATCTTCTCTGTATAAACAAATGAGGGATGTGAAACTCTAACACAGAAAAATGTCATTTACAAAGCGTGACAAATTACGAATGCAATAAAATGAAGTTGTCTATAGAAGAACAATATAAAGCAGTATACGTGACACTTTAAAGATTCTCCCACGATATTTTGTCTTACTCAGATCATTCCTCAAACAATTACCCCACTCTAACTTTATTACCCCTAAACATGATGTGTTCAACAAAACTACATCAAAACAATGCCACCCATCAAATCTATCGGTCGTGGTGGAAACAACCAAACAGTAGGGTTGCCATAGGCCCAGGATTTTTTACGAGTTCGGTCTTCGGTGGATAAACGAGCATGCAATATAGGAAATTATAGCAATAAATTTAATATGTGAAAAATAATATAATTAATTTTGCGAAACAAAATCGATATTATTTTTGGATGATAGTATGGTGTTTGAAACTTCACCACGATAAAATATGCTGCTAAGTACTAATGGAGAATTTCTTGTCTGTGACTATTTGACTATTTTATTTGTCTATAAAGATCTATAAAAAATAATATTTAAAACACACCATGGACTGTATATTTTTTTTACCAAAAGCAAACGATACAAATATAAAAATGTAATAGTCTCTTATAATTATATCAAATTAATTTCAGTTTTCTAAAGCTGTTTCAAAAGACTTGTGTAAAAATATTTAATATTGTAACAAATTAAATAAAAATTGTTTTGTGAGATTTAAAAAAATATATTAATGACAAAGTTCTGTTTCAATTTGAAGTTGAATAATCAAAGTTTATTAGATATTACACAAATTTCTTTAAATCCCTGTTTGCAAAAATCTGGTAAAATTTCTAGAACGAAAAAAGGCGATATTGACACCACTGATGTAAACATTGACCTTTTAGGAGGCAATTGAACACAAATAAGTGTTTGTGATATTTAAAAAGAAAATGTTAGCCAGCTGCTCTAGGAGCCGAAACCAAGGGGCGGCAATAAAACGTAAAGAATAAGGGTAATTCAGCACTACCTTGTTGGTCAAAGTCAACTTTTAGTGGAAATAAGATGCCGCCGTCTTTCATTAAATGACAGAGTAGTTGCTTCTTTATAAAGGCATGGTTGTTAATGTACCCACACCCACGTATTTCAGGCACCACGGTGGTTATAGGGAGGAGGAGGAATGATGGCAATAAAAATCTTTTCAATACCACCGGAAGTGTTTGTTTGCTTTATAAATAGAGTTCTCAAAAGATACTTGGAATTGATATGATTTGATATCTTCTTCAATTTAACACTGAGAAGGTTTGATGTGTCAAGCTCAAGATTATCAAAGAGATTCGGTGTTTTAGTCATAATCAGCCTTTGCTTTCTGACGAGTAAGATTACGGGATAAATGAATGGAGCTTTAATGTAAATATTATTTAGACTAATAAGATACAAAGTATTTTTAAAGCTTTAATTAAAAACAAAATAGAAACTTCTTGACTGCATAATGTAATCATAAGGTAAGTTTTGAAGTAATAAAACAGACAATATGATGTATTACTCCACGACTTACTTCTTGCGTTAATTAGAAATAAAAAGAATTATTTAATGAAAAATGAAGAGAAGATACATTTGAATGGAAGTATATTTTTAAAAATATTTATCAACTAATATATGTTTTTTTCTTATATCTGTAACTTTTGTAATAATAAAATGACAATGAATAGTATTTTGTTGCCCTCCCCCCTTTAAAAAAATGCAATACACGAATTTAAATAAAGAAAATATAATGATGCCAATGAAATTATATCTTGTTTGGCCTTTCGACTTTACAGTAACCACAATAACAAAATAATATTATGGAAAACATGATCGTCACAACTTAAAGATTTACTGGTTTATACAGCAAAACAATCATATGAGTGCAATAAATCAGCAAATGCACTTGTTCTGTACGTTTACCACCTGATGCAAGTGTTAAAAATCAGATAAGTCACTAAACTTCAGTTCTCCAAAAATCCGTAAGCGAAACACGTGCAAATAATAAAATACTTGAACTTTCCAACACCCATTCAAAAAACCCAACCATCATTTGTATCCCCCCCCCCCCCCCAAAAAAAAAAGATAAGAATCAATTGCGAACAAT
>JAQIWE010004666.1:0-10565 GCA_034698565.1 Campodea plusiochaeta
GGAAAGTGTATCATATAGTTTTGATAAAATATCATTATAATAAATTTGTTACTGAATTTTGTAAATCGGCGTTAACCAGAGCCTTTCCTAAGGAATTTTGTAACTGCTCAAATTTCTTGAAATTACCCCCCCCCCCCCTTAAAAAAATGGAATGGAATTGATTTGAAACATTATGAAGAGTATTCCCATTTATGGATCCAAACGAATTATTCAGAGGGGGAGAAAACACAAGAGAGTCGTAGAGCATCCTCGCAGAGCCACTATGGTTGGTGAGAGCAAAAAAATCGAAATTATAGTTAAAACTGTCCATTTTAGGCAAATTTGCACCTGGCCATCTCAAATTTCTCCAACAGCCCGAATAAATATTATAAGTAAATGAAGCGAAGTTATCAAAAGCCCTATTTTATTTTAATTTTATTATTATTATTATTTTTTTTTTTTTTTTTCAATTTTCTTCTCAAAGACTATAGAAATTTTAAGCATTTTCTTCCGCAGAATTAGAGTAAAAAGTTTTAGTAGAAAATTTAAGAAAGAAATATTTCTACTTTTGCGATATAGGCCTATATTCTTCAATTCTTCGGATATATTCTTCAAGATTCAAGAGAAATTCTTCAAGATATTTTTTTAAATTACAATAATTTTCGTCTCTCCTCTTTCGTTGTCAAACTTTTAATTGTCGAAGTGATTTTTTATAATAACCAATTAAAACGAATCTAATGAATACATGGCTATGTTTCTCATAAGTCTTAGCTGAATGGTCCCAAGAAGATTCACTATTGAGAGAGAAAAAACTTTTCGGGGATAACTGAAAAGTGAAAACAGTAGATGTCGAAGATAGTCCGCGAAGCGTCATCCTGGGTGGTCGAGCGTAAAAAAATTTCGAAAAATTCTCAGAAAAAGATGTACATTTTCAGGTCATTTTAACTGATTTTCACGAAACTTTGAAAATAGTTACTACGCAAATCCTACTTTGTAACTGGCAAAACAGTTTTGTAACAACGATTTTTATGTGTAACTGCACATTGGGAAAGACCCTGGCCATTATTATTATTATTATGGAATCCCCCCGACAAAAATAATAAATACACTGAATCTCGCTTTACAATGTCAAAAAATTATACATAATTGTAAAAGATTATGAGAAAACAATATTATTTTATGAGAAATCTGCAAAATGTGTGAAAAAAAGGTCAGTTTTCGCGCCAAACATCGGCGCGTCAAATATGGTGACGCTCCTCGGAAGGTCTTCGACATCTCTTTGACATATTATTCCCCCTTTTTCGCCTGATTATTTTATTATTATACTTTTTAGACCAAAGTTCTTGGTGTAGACCTATTTTGTGGCGTAAATCAGAAAATATAGTTATGAAATGGTTACATAATTATGCTTTGTATTGCATGTAGTATTTGCATTAATTATAGCTCTCTCAATCGTTTTTCATTTACTTAAATATTACCAACCGTAACGATTAAACAATGCTGGTGTCAAAAATGTTTATTTCATTGTGTTTCAAATTTCAATGCTGATCCTATCTCTTTGACACAACAATTGTTCACAAATTCACTTTCACAATTTACTAATCTGTCCATTCTTTCTTTCCGTATAGTTACCAGTGCTCTTTGACCAACCAACTAAAACGACGAAGCTGATAATCACAGTCATAGACAGATCAGTCCAATATATAGCTTCTTAACAGCATCGAAGAACTTTATGTTATAAGTGAAGACATCTACAAATCCTCAAATAGTTATGAATTCAGAACATCAAACTAAATCACCCAACAAAAGATTTTCATGTGACAAATGCGGTAATAGATTTAAAACTAATCAAGCAAGAAATCGTCACAGGTACATCCACACTGGAGAACGCCATTACAGATGTACAGAATGTAATAGAACATTTACACAACCAGCTCATTTAAATGTACATATAAAGACAGTTCACAAAGGAATTAAAAACCATAAGTGCAAAGAATGTGAAAAAGAATTTGGAAGAAAAGATAATCTCGCAAGACATATATTGATCCATTCAGGAGTGAAGCCCCACACTTGTACAAAATGTAAGAAATCGTTTCCAACTGCTAGTAGCCTAAAAGTTCATCTCAGAGTTCATTCCGGAGAGAAACCTTTCACCTGTGACGAGTGTAAGAATTGTTTCACTGATTTAAGTACTTTGAAGAGACATTCCTTAACCCACACTGGCGAAAGGAGATTCCATTGCAGTGATTGTAATAAAAGATTCACACGATTAAGTCATCTTCAAGAACATAAATTAACTCATAAGGAAGAAAAGAAATACGGGTGTTCTGAATGTGAGAAGAAGTTCAAGACTAAAAATAATTTATACAAACATTTGTTTGTTCATCAGAAGGAAAAGACGTTCGACTGTTCTGAATGTGAGAAGAAGTTCAAGACTAAATGTGGTTTAACTAGACATTTGAGTGTTCATGAAAATTCTCCTTCTCTATACCATTGTGCTGACTGTGGAAAGTGTTATTTACGTTTACGTACACTTCGTTTACATACACGTTTACACACTGGAGAGAACCTTCATACATGTAAAACATGTAACAAAGCATTTACTACAGCAAGTGGTCTGAAAAGACATGTTCTTATGCACAGTGGTGAGAAAAATCATATTAGTTCTCGATGAAACAAAACTTTTAAGACATTGGAAAAGTTAAAGCAACATTCGAAAACTCACGCAGGTCAAGATTAGTTTTAATTCTGAACTTTTTAAATAGAAGGATTTTTCTATTAAATTACGCAAATTTATTTCGACTAGATGGCCATAATAAGTAATGACAGAATTTTTAAAACTGTTTACAGACTGAAGTAAAAAGAAGCGCCACGTTCATATTGAAAACTTTTTTATTAGTGCCTAATTAGTTATAGTTCCATCAGTAGTACTTTGAATTATTGTTTTTAGTTGTTTGAATGGTTATTCTTATTTCCCCTAGTTGGTAATTTGTGCAGAAAATATTATTTACATTAGCTGATTTTGTGAACGTTTAAGTTTTTCTTAAGTTTTTCTGATTAAGAATACCAATCAAGAATACCAATTTTGTCATGTAAAATTTGTGTTTTATGGAAAGGAATCGAAAGAAATGTTTCGATTTTGAAATAATAATCATCATGCAAAGGAAGCACATGCATTATTCCAGAATTTTTTTGAAAATAAATGTTTCGATAAATAAACATTTCCACTCAATGTATATGTAAAACAGGAAATAAAATATATTACTAAGTATTTATTTATTTTTTACTTGACTTTGGGATGTTATTATGAAATACTGATATCATTCAAAGCCTAATATGAATATTAAAGTAATCAGTATTCACAAATTATATTATTAGATTTTTTTTTAAACATTATTATTAAAATGATCAATATGAAAGAGGGAATAAAGAATCAAAGAGGCGAAAGTTAAAAAGAAAGATCAATCTACAATAGCAGCAGTCTTCATTTACGGAAACACACAATCACAAGCATTTTTAATTGATTTACCACTTTTCCAACTCAATAAAAGAAAGAAACAGTTTAAAAGTAGAGCTAATGAACGTAATTTCATTCGTATTAAGACCATTGAAGAATCCTGTTTTCTTTTCGCTTTGTGCGTTAAGCCTGTATTTTTTTCCAGCGGGAAGCCATCTTTTTCAGCGGGAAGCCATCTTTTCCAACACACATAATTATCCTGTTTTACTTTCTTTGTTCTCTACTGTAATCGTTTTCCCAAGAGAACGTTAAGCTGTGTTGGAAAAGATGGCTTCCCGCTGTGAAGAAATACTCCTTTAAAAACAAAACAGAGAATTTAAAATTAAGTAGTTTGAATTTTCATTCGACTTTTATTACACGTCGTTCGCTTTAGTTAACTACAATAATGAACTATTAAATTAAGATCGTATCTAGCTCTATAATATAACTTTACAATTACCACCGCATTCGGCCTTATATTCACGATTTATGGGGAAATTTATTTTAGGAATTAAAAGTGAGACATTTAAAAATTTATTTTCTTTCCCTTCAATAAAACATATAATGAAGTTTTAAAGAACAAAACTTTATTATAGTCTGTTTCGTATTTTAATTGCCTAATTGGAAATTTAACATGTTATTCACAATTACATAAAAATATGTTGATCAGTAGTTCCTGTCAGTTCTGCAATAAGTAAAGCGTAATTATCCTGACAGTTATGCTATTAGAAGCACAGTCAATCTCAAAATTACAAAGAGATGTTTACGATATCAAGATCACTTTTGTCTTGGATTAATAAAAGGAACTTTGCGTTTGGTAATCAACCAAAACACTGTAATTTTTGAGTCAGCTGATCGTCATGAGCACCTAGTTGACGGCATTGGCTGAAGATGGCGTTTAACGTAGTGCTGTAATCTCTAAAAGTGACGTCAGCGTCATCTGTTGTCAATGCTGTTAACTCGATTCTCCAGTAGATCAGCTGGTTCAGGAAACGTCAACAATCAACGCTTTCACTCATCATCTGATCATGAAGGATTTTATATTATTAAAGAATTTTGCAAAAAGTTTGACTTTTTTTTATCCAACGGATCAATAGATATTTCTGTTTATATAGTGATTATAGTCGATAGATTTTTCACAAAGTAGCAAAAATCAACCTGCTTAATTTCGCTGCCTTGTGAAAATATGCAAATTATTCGCTGAAAACCACATATCAGAACACATATCTATAGTAGAAAAACCGACTTAAAAATAAATTAAATAATGCAAATTAATCATTTTATTCATATATCTGCAGTTGTCTTGTTTTGGGCCACGCTTGCTCCGCTACCTTACAGCTTATTTTCTTGCATTTTCTAAGGTGAATATCTCCACAACTGATGACTTTTGGGAGGTAAGAAAAATAATATAAGTTATTTATATCAAGAAGATTAATATTATTTTATAATATCAGAAAAGTCAATTTAGCTGCAGGTAACCCTTTAAATATATTATTTCGCTGTTATTTTAAAGCGAGACTACAGAGGACATCACTGTATGAATTTCTGTTTTTAAATCTATATCATACTTTTGTGTTTTGTAATTGTCCTAAATACGAGTAGTTAAAATTCATTTATTAGAAATTATATTAAAAATTTTAATTCATAATGCCAACAGGTTGCCATCATATTTTATTTTTGTGCTAATATAATCAAGTCAGTCTTTGAAAATTAAGAATATATATCGCTAAAGAATGTAAAAATTCAATTCAGGTATAATATTATAATAAAAATTATGCTTTCAACGAATTTTTCTTTTCTTACTATATTTGATTAATGTAACGTACTTGAACAAACCGTCTCGGCATGCATTTGTAGTTTTGAAATCCCAATTTGGGAAAACAGAATAACATGAAATCTGTGAAACTCAGTTTTAATTGTCAGAGTCGCCAGCAATAATTTTTGCTGCAGTACAGTATTTATTTCTAGAACAATACAGATAATAATCCGAATAGTTTTAGTTATACTGTATAGTAATGATTCATATACTTATATGAAATAAACCCTATAATCAGTTTGATGTAAAATGTTATTGAAATTTTCTTTCAATTTACTATGAAATGGGAAAATTCTCTTAAAATATAGCTAAATTTATATTAAAACACATACAAAAATCTTTCAAAATATAGCAACTATTACTGAAAAATGTCGTAATTTGAGAAATTACTGAAATCTGCTGATTTTGTAACTGATGAAAAAGGCAAAAATATCAAGTTCGGGCTTCGACCACGCATAGGTTTTGAAATTTATTTTCCTTTTGCCCTCCACCCACTGCTGGCAAACGTTAAAGCCACCTCAAAAAAATTTGATCATAAAACCGAAAATGTTTGCGAGTGAACATTTTGACTTGCGAGTGCCGACGCGATCGATTTCTCAAGTACTGAAATATACTATACCAAAACTATACAAAGACAAGTTATCATATCTGCACACACTTTACGAAATAATAACTTATTTTTTTATCTTATTTCGTTTGTCATATTCATCAATGACTTCAATGTGTTCTTTGTCTTTTCACGTAAAACTCATCAACTCATGTCTTTTCATGGGCGTAGAAAGAATGAGAAATTTACAATATACAGTATGATGAAAAATATTTCCATTTTATATTGTAACATTCCTGATAATAAGTTAATAGGTATTGCAACAACAACAATAAAAAAAAACATAATTATCCTGTTATTATGTTTGATGCTATTAACTTTACTAGTATTACTACACGTGGCAGACTCATATAGGTTTTTATATTTTTGATCTGTATGATTGTGTAATCATAAATCATTTTCACAACGGCGTAGGTATACTGTTGTTTAGAAAATCAAAATGCCTCTTTGATTTAACTTCAAATTTTGTCGGCATAAATCGAATGGAAACAACAAAAACATAAATTATGAACTACGTAACACACATTTGACTTCGTTTCTGTTAGAAATAACATATATTTCTAACAAAATTATAACAATATATACAGGAAAGTGAAAAATTTAAAATAACGTACTGTAATAACGTAACGTTGTTGTTTAATTTTGTTGTTAATTTAATTTTTTAATTTTGTACAAAACCGCAGTACACAATAGTTTTCTTATATAAACACTGCTAATATTAAATTAACCTTAAAACACTAGCGATAATTTAATATATTAATATTCAATACAAATTATTTCGTTCCGACCACCCAATCTTGCCTACACCAATTCCACCTGAAGACGCTTTGAACCTTCCTCCAATACGAGATAGGGGTGGACACTTTCGTCCACATAATTTTCCCTTGTGAAAACAAGAACCAAACCTCTATAAAAACGATCTCTCATGATATTCAACTTACATTTTGTTACTTTGAAAAATTACTTCTTTCATTCTGATTTCTTAGTGTGATAAAATGTTCAGGTTGTATATTTAAATGATCTTTTACATGGGAGAGTGGTTTTACCATTACTATATTACTTTGTATAAGATTGTGCATTAGGTGGGTTTAACCGTGTGATTTTGCATATTACATTGTGTATGGTAGAGTATATTTTGTGATTGTATTATTATTAATTATAATAATACAAAATAAATATGGACGTTTTAAAAATGTTGTACATTGACATTTCTTTTTATTCCGTTTATTTCTGCTTCTATATTTTATGAAATAGTTTTAAAAGGACGGTTTATTTTTTTCTTTCACTACTTCTAACTTACAAAGAAAAGCCATATTATTATTACATCAATTTTCCCTAAAGGTAGGGACAATAAAATTAAAATGGTGACAATAGTGAGAATGCACTTAAACTTAAAAATTGCACTTTTATGTAGGAAATACAGATATGGTTTAATGTAAACTTTTATAACTTTTCTATGATATCGTGAAAAATTAAGAGTAAAGTCATATATCTGTACATTTCGTTTGTACATACTTAAAAACAGAAATTGTTCATTTAGGATATCTTTAACAATCTGGAGGAAATTAAAATATAAAATGTGACATGATATAAAATATATCGATATTTATTATAATAGTCTACAAATATATTTTTAAAAAAGTAAAACTTCCCAGTTTTCTATAGAGATTTCAACCTGAAAAGCTGTATTATCTTTATGATTATAATACAGCATTGCGAGATTTAGCAGTACTTAATTTGTATTAAGGCTCCTTCGCCCAAAATGATCTTTTACATGGGAGAGTGGTTTTATCATTACTTTATTACTTTGTATAAGATTATGCTTTAAGAGGGATTAACCGTGTGGTTTTGCCTATTACATTGTCTATGGAAGAGTGTATTTTGTGATTGTATTATTATTAATTATAATAATACAAAATAAATATGTAGGGTTTTAATATTATGTTATTCACATAGACGAACTGACGAAGTTTTTTTTCGTTCATTCATTTTTTATTTCAAGATTAATATTATTCTAGTTAAAATAATTCAATTTATTTTTTACTTCTTCATTAGTTTTTGTCATATAAAACACTAAAGAACTCAAAATACTGTTACGTTGTTTACATACCTGTAAAGTCAGGGACAAAATCATTCAAGTTATAGAGAAAACAGTTATATGACGTACAATATTACTATTTATATAAAAAGTTTATTCTTTTAATAAAAACGAAGTTTTGAAATTTTCTTATAATAAAAATTGTAATTTAAACCATCATTGTTTTTATGATCAATTTTTCAATCCACTTTTAAATTGCTCAATTTCTTCATTTATGAAATTTCTAGTGAGAATTAAAATATATAGATAATAATGTAAAATTTATCGACATTAAAATAACTTATAGTTTAAAACATTTAAACCAGAGTAAAACTTCTTATGCTTGTCGATATTTCAGTCAGATTAGTTGTTTAAGAAAGCCTGATGCAAGTTGTGTATCATCACTGTTATTCACAGTTGAAATTTAGCTGTTATTATCTTTAAATCAAGAGCTACCCTTCTTTAAATTATGGTAAACTATTGCAGTGCAATTCACAATATTCATGATCAAATTGAAATTAAAAAAAAAAAAAAAAATTGAAAGGACAGTTTTTAATTTGTATCTACAGTAATGCAGTATCACTATGTTTATTAATAAAATTTGGACTTTTATATCATATTATCATGAGCTAGATAAAAAAGAAATGTATGTCGCTAGGTAGTATCTTTTATATTTTCATATCTTTTAAAAATTATTTAACAAAATACTTTTAATTGCGGGTTGTATAAAAATATGGAATTAGTACTGTTAAATTTGAAAAATACTTCTGTTTGTAAGATAGTATACAAATAATAAATCTGTAATGAGTCAATTGACTATAACAAGTTCTAGATTGCAAAGAATGGTATTTTCATCACTAAAAGTGATACTTGGAATATAATTATTTAAGTTTTAAGAATAGTTGCTGTAAATACATAATTCATACTTCGAAAAATGTGCGAAGTCACCATAATATTCTGCTCACTATAAGTTCAACGTGTAATTACATTATTAAGACGCAATTAAAGTTCGGAGCCCTCTGTTGTTGTAAGTGTGAATTAATTGCTAAGTGTTTATTGATGACTAGAACAGATGCAGAAGACACAATGTGCTGATTAACGTGTTTTCTTACACATGTTGGTAACAGCAGTTCAACATTATATTTGCTGATTCATTGCATGATAATAATTATACTGTGGATATATTGAAAGTTTGTGATATATGATTCTTTCATTTTTAGGTTGGGAGAAAATTTATTGATGACGAAGAGGTACCAGTAGGCTAGTTGCACAAAATGTTTTTGGGAGTTTGGTAAAGATCAGGGGTGTGATACGTTTTGTTTAAATCTGGCGCGGATATACAACGTGAGGTGGGCTACAGAGGCTGTAGTCCATCCCTGCTTTGAAGGGAAAAAAAAGAAGAAAGAAGGAAAAGAAAAAAGAAAAATAACGGAAAAGGGAGAAAAAGAATTAAATCGCGCTCTTTTTGAAGGAATTTTGGTTAATAATATGAACATTTTTCCAAAACAAGGGATTTTTCAGAAAACTCTTTGATTCTCTCTCACAAGTTGCTTTTTAGGTTGAAATAGGCTATATTACTCAGTTATTTTTAAGACTTTCAATCTTAAAAGCGAAAAAAAATCTTTTGGGCTTCGTCCTCGAGACATATGATTTAAATTTACCATAGATATTTATTACTAGCCCCTCCCATCACCAAATTCCGGATCCGCCCTGGTTTAAATTAAATTAAGATAATATAATTAAACTGGGAAATCTGACTGTAATATCAATACATAAATTAACCAAACAAGACCCTTAAAGGGTTACCTGCAAATAATGATTCTTTTTGTTTTCTGTAATTATCTTGTGCTTCACATTATTAAAAAACGTTTAAAAAAGATTGACATTTTTTTACTCAGCGGATCAAAACATATAATTTCTATTTAAATAAGTTGATAGAAGTTCTACAAAGTAGCACATATCGAACTGCTTTTCTTCGCTACCTTGCGAATATATGCAAATTAGTCACTGCAAAACACATATCAGAGCATATCTATGAAGAAGTAGCAAAACTTACTTAAAAATAATGCAGATTAATCATTTTATTCACATATCGGCAGTTGTCTCGTTTTTTGGCTACGCTTGCTCCACTACCTTACAGCTAATTTTCTCAGTTGCATTTTCTAAGATGAATATCTCCACAACCGGTGATTTTTGGGATTTAAGAAAAATAATCTGAGTTATTTATATCAAGAAAACTGATATTATGTTATAATATCAGAAAAGTCAATTTAGCTGCAGGTACACTTTTCATATTATTATTTATGTTTATAGTATATAATACTTTAAAATAACTTCATTACTTTTAGACGGTTTTGTTGTAATTATGATAAAAAATGTTTGAACTATTTGAGATTATTATTCAACATGAACAAACATTGACAGCGCAAATTTCTAATACAGTTTTGAGAAGAAATAATTTTCAAGTGCATTTTATTTTATATTCGTAATTTCGTATGTTAGTATACAAATTTACGAATACAGTTTAAATATTTCAATGAAACACCTTGAATAGGGTTCCTACGAGATCAGCCGAGACCAAGTCTCGTCT